>JABUQX010016356.1:87500-130000 GCA_015478945.1 Trachelipus rathkii | reverse complement strand
AAATTTAGTTGAATAGCTAAACCTCTGATAATGAGAGTAGTATAGTAGGATATATATAATGAGGTACTTAGAGTGACGAAAGCTATTTAACAAACCTAATATACCCACCTCCCTCAACTACCAAAATTATGATGATAATTAATATAATATATATATAAGAAATAATTATATAAAAACTAATATAATAAATATGATAAATATAAATAATGAGTTAATCAGTATACAATTTATTTTATTATAGACACTAAGTATAGTATTCTACAAACTGGTGATAAAGTAATTTTATTTTAATTATAATTATTTAAAAATAATTATTAAACTCTTTATACAGTATTGTAGGATTTTCTTAGTGATTTCTTAATATATATAAATAATGAAAAAAATATTAATAATTAATAAATAATTAATAAATATATAATAATAAATAATAATTAAATATATTAAATAATATAATAATATATATATAATATAAATAATAAATAATAATATTAAATAATAATAAATAAATTAAATAATATAATAAATAAAATATAATCTATAAATAATATAAAAATATTTATATAATTTAATTATATTATATTATTTATAATATTATATTATTTATAAAGGCAATTCTATCGAAATTATATTTAATTGATTATTATACAACGAATAATTTTTAAGTAATTTTTTAATTTAATTAATAATATCAAAATTAATTATTATTTAATATTATATATTATATATATAATATTTAATATATTAAATTATATTTATAAATATTATATTATTTATTTAATGTTATATATAAATATGTATATTTATATAAAAAATTAAATATATATAAAACAAAAAACTTCTGAATTTATTATTTATATATAATTCATAATTTATTCAAATATATTATATTTCCTCACTAATTTTAAAATTATAATATTATAATTTATATATAATGTATTAATATTACATTTTTAAATTAAACTGAAAATAATGCAAAACCTTATTAGCACGATTCATATTTCAAATATGATTTTTTACCATATAATTAATATTAATATTATTATATATAATAATATATTTATAATTCATTAGATTTTAAAATACTTTTAATTTTGATCTGTTTAATTAATATATAATTTTATATATTTTGAAATTTTGATAAAGTTAACAAAAATTATTAATTGATTATATTTATTATCTAATTATTCTTTATAATTAATATTTAATTATATTATAATTATAATTTATACTTTTAATTTTATCTGTATTAATTATATTTATATTTTTGAAATTTTGATAAAGTTGAACAAATATTTTTTATTTAAACAACAAGTTATAAATAATTTTAAATATTATATATATTATATTTAATTATTAATATTATATATTATTTAATTATTATAATTATTATAATAATTTTATATAATTTATAAATGTTACTTATATTAGTATAGTTATAAATATATTATAATTTAATATTTATTATATAATATTTAATTATATATTCTTATATATAATTAAATATAAATTATAATTTAATTATATATTTGATTTAATTAAATTAATATAATACTTATATATCATTTATTATTATTATTAATTATTATAATAATATATATTATATATTTATTATTATATATATTATTTTATATAATTTATATGAGTAATTAAAAAATATAAATAGATATTATTATCATATATATTACCAGTGCATTATATTATTATTATATTATACATAATTATATTAATTATATTAATTTATAATTAATTATTAATGTATACGTATATATTTTATATAATTAATTAATTTAATATATAATTATCTTATATTAGAATAATAATAATTATTATATATAATATAATAAATTAATAATAATTATTATTATTATTATATATAAATAATATATATAATAAATTAAATAAATTATAAAATAATAATATAATATAATTATATATTATATTATTATATAAATAATATATAATATAAAACAATATAATAAAATAGTTTTCATATTTATAATTATTATAATATAATATTTAATTTAATTAAATAATATATTCAATAATTATATATTATATATAATAATTATTTATATATTATTAATTATAATTATTATTATATATATTAATATTAATAAAATATAATTATAATATAATATTTATATTTATAATTATATTTAAATAATGTTGTCTCCCAAGCACTCATAACTGGTTGCAGAGGCCTTATTCAGGGAAGGTAGTGTGCACAATCCAAAAGTTTCAAAGTTGAAATGACAAGCCAAGACATGTATACTTAGTGAAATAAAATGAATCTGAATTTCATGATATTTAAAATTTAAAGTAATTTTCAAGAAGATTGGGAAGAGAAATTCCACAGAACAAGAAATGGTGGCTAAGTGAATAGAGTATGGAATTAGACCTCAGTGACTAGCCTGGAGTTACGAAAAATGTATCACATACAATAAAACTCATGCGCAGAGTACACAGGCACTCTCTTGTGACTACTGTTAGTAGTCTGTCGTAAAGTCGGGTACGCCGAGTTGGTAAGTTTCCATCTCAATCATTCCCGCTCCTAATTGATTGTATTTGATTATTATTATTAATTATTTTGGTTACCTATATAGATAAAGAGATAAGAGCGTACCAACATCTCCCGCCGGCAAATATTTAGATAGGGTCAGTGAGCTGGATAAGTACAGGGAACTGTTTCTATAAAGCCTTTTTCCTTTGTACTCGACCCTGTTTCTCAATAAATGCTTCGGGTGAAACTAGAGCGCTCTCCAGATTTATTTATATACATTTATATAATCTTATATATAATAGTATTATTATAGATATATATATATATTAAATTATATATATATAAATATCTATATATAAAATTATATATATATATAATTATATAAATTAATTATATATAATATATATTACTACTATTATTATATATATTATAAATATAATATATTATATATATAAAATATATAATTATATATATATATATATAATTATATATATATATATTTATAATTATATATATAATATTATATTATAATTTATATATTATATATATATAATATTATATATATATTATATAATTATATTAGATATATTATATTATAGTAATAATAAATCATTTATATTAAAAAAATTATATATTATAATTATATTATAATAATATTATTATAGTTATTAATATTATTTATAATTATATATTATACCATAATATTTAACGATATTTTCTAATCAAAAAATATTAAAATTGGGTCCTTAAAATTATAATTATATATTTAATTTAATTATTTATATATATATATAATTAATATTATAATAATTAATGATTATTATATAATATAGTAATATATATATTATTATATATATATAATATTAGAATTATAATTCATATAATTTATATAATATATATATTATATTATATTATAATTTAATATATTAATATAAATATTATAATATATATTATTATAATTTATAATTATTTATTATAATTTATATTATAGTATTATATAATAATATATTTATTATATAATTTAATATATATATATTATATATATATAATATATATATATATATATATTATAATTATATATATTTACTATATAATATAATTTATATTAAGTATAAATATCATATATATATATATATATATATATAATATAATATATAGTATATATATATATAATATATTTTATATATATATATATTAAAATAATAATATATGAATATATTAGTTATAATTATAGTTATTAGTATTAATATTATATATTATAGAAATTAATAGTATATTTAATATTATTATATATTATATAATATTATATTATTATATATTATAATAATGATTTTATAATTATTATATATATAATTATATATATAATATTAATATATATATATATATATATATATATTAATATAATATAACTTTTATTATATTAAAATTTTATACTTTTCATCACTAATTTTTGCTATAAAAAATAAAAAAATAAAAAAATATAAAAAATCTTTCCTGAAACCCCTTTTCAAATTGATCTCATTTCCATCTCACCCTTTTCTGTGTGATAAGTAGAAGTTCATCTCGTATTATATGCCAAAGTCGCTACAGAGTAATCCTTAGCAAATAACTTAATTTCATAGTTATATTTCTCTTGTTTTCTCCTCTCCTAACAATTTTTACCTTAAAGCAAGATTCCTCAGATAACCTTAGTGTAACACACCACTTCTTCAAGACACAATCAGGACACACACACCAATCATATAGATTATATATATATAGATTATTATAATATATATAAAAATAATTATTATATTAATATAGGTATATTAATATATATATTATAATTATTAATTATATATATTATATAATTATATATATTATTATTAATTATTTATATTATATTACAAAATTATTATATATTAAAATATATATATTATTATATTATATATTATTATATATATATATATATATATATTAATAATTTTTATATATATTATATTATATTATATATATTAGTTATATATTAATTTATATTATATATATATTATTATTAATTATATAATATTATATATTATTAATTATTAATATATAATTAATTATTAATTTTAATTATATATTTATATATATATATATATATATATAAAGAATATATATATTTAATTATATATATATTATATTTATAATTATATATATATATAATTATTATATATATATTATATTAATATTTAATTTATAATATTATAATTATATTTATATAATTTTAATTATTATATTATATTATAATTATTATAAAATATTTATATATTATATAATATCATTTATATTTAATTATATTATTATATATATATATAATATATTATAATATTTATATATATAATAATATATATATATTATATATATATAATATTATAATATTATATTTAATATTATATATATAATTATTAATATATTATATATATAATATATTATATTATTATTATTATATATATTTAGGCATTCTTATATATATATTATATACATATATTATATATATATATTATTATATTATATATATTTAATATTATATATATATATTATCCTATATTATTAATAAAATTTTATAATTTAATTTAATATATATAATATTAATATTTATATAATATATATTCTAATATTATTAATATTTAATTCTTGATTAAGTATTTCTCAACACTCTATTCACCACCTCTTAGCAAAACAACATTATTATAAAAATATCCAATCTCTTATTATGAGGCATATTTTTATTTATTATTACATTTATCTTATATTTCTAACTTAGTGAATTTCTAATTTTTTTATTTTAACTATATTTATTAGTTTTATTTAATTTATTATTTTTGTTTCTTTTATTTTTTATCGTTTTTATTTATCTGGTACTTAAAAAATAAGTGCATAAGACATATATATATTTTGTTTTATTCCAATATTATATATTGACTGTATATAGATGCTTCGCTCAAAATTTATATTTTCACTAAAATAATTTAAATAAATCTTGTAACACAAAATTGGACAATTCTCAATTACATTTGATAATTCCTATTTTCTCTTTGGAAAACCACTCAAAATTTTTACGACACTCAATTTAAAAGTCTACACTCATTTAAATACTCTACTAAGAGATATCTCTAAAACATATTGTAGTGTGAATTTACGACTTATAAACTCCCTAAAAGATAAGAAGAAAAAGTTCTCTCAAGCCAATAAAAAAAAATAATAGAATTATAAAAATAAAATGTGAAATCTTAAAAGGAAATATAAAAATACAACTTAAAAATATTATTTTTGCTTTCGAAATTCCCGTAATAAAAATCTTAATAATGATATAAGAGTTATTTTATTGAAAAAAGATCAGCATATTCCGCTCATCAGAATATTCATTTCAAATTAATCGTTGGTGAAAATATAATTGAAATTACAAATTTAACTAAATATTTAATATAATAAATAAAATATATGAATGAGATAAAAAATGCTCTTAAATAAAGATATTAGAAATTTGAACTTAAAATAAATAGGGAAACTTATCCTTAAATAAGATTGAATAAATATGCATCGTATAGAAATTTTTGAGGAAAAAAAATGATATTGAAATTCCGAATTATTTACAAATCATATCTTTGAATGACTAGTTTCTCATTAAAAATTACAATCAATTTGTAATCATCCTTTATTTATTATTTTATATTAATTAATTATTATTATTTTTATAAGAGTGAATGATGACAACCATAGATGAACTATCTCTCTAAATTTAAAAAATAACGTGGCAACCAGGTGTGAATATATTTTAATATATAATTATATTAACAATTTAATATATATTATATTCTTATATTATTAATATATATATTAATAAATTATAATTAATGATGATTTTTATAATTTAATTATTATATATACTAATTATTATATTATATATAATATTATATATATATTTATAATTATTATTTAATTGTGTATTATTTAATTATTATATATATTATATATATAATTCATATTATATATATATATATTATATATATATATATATATATATTATATATATATATATATATATATATAATATTATATAAAATAATTAATAATGATATATATATTATTAATTTTATTTGATTATATATATTTATTTATATAGTTATAATATATATTTACTATATAATTTATATTAAATAAATATATACGTAATATATAATTATTTATATATATATCATATATAATATAATTTAATATTAATTATATTTAATATATATTATATATATATATATATTTATTATTTAATTATATTATTATTAATTATTATATATTATTATTTATATATATATATAATATTAATTATATATTATATATTATTAATTTATAATATATATATTGTATATATTTAATTTATATATTTATATTTATATATATTATATATTATTATATATAGAAGTTATATATTTATATATATATATTATATATTTTTTATTTCAGTATTTACCCACCTATTCACTTGGCTGGCACTCTTTTCAAGGATGTGCGAGTCTGGAAATATTTAAATAATTAGATAATTTAGATAATTTAATTTATATTAATTAAATAATTAAGCTATAATTAATTAATGCTATGTTCTCTAAAATTTAGGATTCACCAAATTTGTGGATTGTCTTTAAGTCTACACTCAATGGAAACAATAAAAAGAAAAACATATTTTTATTAACAATCTTTATGTTTTTATCTTATTTCCTTTATTATTTTTACTTATTTTATCTTATAATTTTTTATTCTCGAAATTTCTTTTATAAGTTATTTTCTTATCTATTCTGTCGTATATTATTGTGACTTCTTTACTCTTTTCTTTTCATTGTCTCTCTCCCTTTCATTATTCTCAATATTTATTATTTATATTTTATTACCTATAAATAGTTTTAATTTATTTTCTAACTTAAAATATTGCTCTATAATGGTTATGATCAATTTCTATTAAATTTTACTATTCATTTATATTTATTCTCATTTTGGTATTGTAAATTATATTCTGATAGTTTTTGATTTGAGTTTTTTCGAAATTTTTATCAAATACATTATTATTTTATTTCCCTTATCAATTAACTCAATTATTTATTTTCATTACACCTACATTAATACAAAGTAGTATTATTAATTATATTATTATTTATAATATATTAATCTGGTTATTGAATAACATACAAAAGTGATATGTGCATATTTTGAAACACAACTTTATTTTGTAGTTGTCTCTCCACTTCAGATACAAACCTCTAAAATGTGTTAAATAAGTTAAGTTCTTAAATGATTGTATATTCAATTATACTTACTCACTTTACCTTGAATACTTTTTTATTTAATAAAACATAAAGATTTATATTTATATAGCCAGTATACTCAGTATTATGTCTATAAATTATTAATTCCTTAACATCATTTACTCAGCATCTATAATAATATCTCAACCTGACTCTAATTGTGTATATCAAATATTCTTCTCATATAGAAAATTCAGATTTATGTTCTGTACTGAAGGTGTATATTTCGATTTCGAGAATGGTTTGGTATTGTTTTTTAGTAATTTGCACTCCATGTCGAGATAGTGTATGTACCAACGAACTCCTTACTAGAATACAGATGCGGTAACCAATCTCTTTAACTTTATTCTCTCTTTTCCAACATCTCGAGATTCCGAATGTGGCCTAACTGGTAACTTTTATGGTAGGAGATATTGTTTGATTACTAACCACTAAATATCATGCACTAATATCATCATATAAGAGGTAGGTGGGGTGTATATGGATAGTACATACCTCCTATTACCAGTCTATCAGTTCCATGTGGAAACGTTTTGCGTTAGTGAGTATGACATTTAGCTGCCTTTTTTATCAAAGCAGACGAACTTAGCACTATTGTGAAGGAGATTATTCTTTCTTGCTTGAAGATTTTTGTTGAATTGAATATACTTCTTTATGTTTTCCCGTTCATCTGCAAACATTCCAGATCTATAGCAACATGTTTTTCTGGATTGACAAAAAATAGGATGTTGTTTAGGAAGCATACTCTGGAGTAATATGATGGTTCTGATCCTCAGGAGAAAGTTTTTGATACTGTCGATACCATAAAGTGAAAATTCTTGTGCACCATACTTGACAGAATGATGAATGGTGTGCGGATATAGAAAACCATAATGGTGGGCATAAAGAAATGTTTCAGTTAATCGAAATTACGTACAAAACCCTCAGATCTATCATAGAATGCTAGTGGATTCTGTTTGTTAAAATGTACAATCGAAGCAGTCTGTTATCTTTTAGGTTAGGCACCCTTACATGGCTTAAGGCACGCCTGCTTTATGTGTGCAAGTTTTCAAATAACTCCGCATAAATTATTTAATGATTCTGATTTTGTACCCCTTGCTGAATAATAAACAGATTTTTTGTAACTTAATAACAGTTGTTCTAGACTGTCTAGATTAAACTTAAGATCTTTCGTAACTCGTTATCTCACATATGATAAACATCAACTACATAAGTAGCTTGGAATTGGGTTGAAAATTAATGATGGGATTTTTGGACTGAGGACTAAATCCATAGTTAATTGAGATAATTATTGTGCACATAAAAAAGTCATTGATTTGACAATGGGCCAGTTGTCTTTCCATCAACAATACACTTAAATATAACTTACTTCGAGTAGGCTGTTCATTAAAATTATTTAAACCTAAAACTTTCTTAAGAATAAACCTATATTAAGTTATAGATGTTAAACATTCAAATTTCTATTTATTTTAAATTTTCCTTATTTTTTTTATTTTTATTTATATTAAAAATTTTCTGATCTTAGATTTGTTTTTCTTAGAACTGTGAGAACAATTTCATATAAATAACATCTTTGAGATGTTTGTGATTAGGAACTATACGTGATCGATATTATATTATTATTATTATTATTATTGTAAATCTGCATCTTGAAATACAATCTAGCACGTTAATGTTTCTTCACTTCTCTAACTTTTCATACGCACACCTCTCTTAGATCACGTACAGTGTATTTCATCTCTATTTTACTTCATACGAATACACTATTGCAAGATTCTCATTACCTACTCTGTGTTGCAAGTCAATACATGCTCCTCTTGATGTTGTCTCTCTAGTATTTTTCTTTATGGCGTTGTTAACTATATATTGTGGATTATTATCTATTCATATCAATACTAACGTTATTTTTTATGGTGATCAAGAAAGTCCTCGAAGGTCCTTATGAGGGCCTTATTATTATTATATTAGACATTTAACTTATGATGAATGCATACTCTCTATGCCTCACAATTTTTGTTCGCTACTCTAATGATCTTTTTATCACATTACTCAGGATACTATTGGTTTCTATTTTGAGGATGTGATCATTCTTCATTGTCTTCTTTGAGATTCTAAAGTGGATCAATTAGTCTTTTTAGCTCTTCCATTTGTTCCTTGTAATCTTACTGAATAATTGAACAAGATTACTTACAATCTCAATAATTTTTGCGTATTCATTTATGTGTGTCTCATTATTATTCATATTTTCAAATGTCAACACTGTTTCTCATTTTCCATTTCCTGAAGTTTCTATTGTTATTCTTTTTTATTTCTCTTGATTCTTCACTTTTCCACACTCTCTTATTTTCCTATTATCATGCAGTCTTGATAAGTGTTATTCTGATTACATATGCCAAATTGCCAATTCAATTACAGGGATTTTCTTTTATCATTTGGTGGACATATTGACATTTGCATTACGATTTCAACTATACCATTATTATTATTATTATTTTGAACACACTTGCACACGCTCATTGATTAACAGTGGTTCAGACGAATTGAAAATATGATTTTATTTTATCGTAACATCTCTATAGGTTGCAAGGTCGGCTATGATCGAATCATTGTTATCATCTAAATTCATTTTACATATCTACTAATATTTATCATCAGCTTCGCTTATAAACAAACTTTTCAAATTTCTATTTGTTGGAAATGCTATTTGCTTTATATGTATATGCCTTAATCTTCATTATATTATTATTATTATATTGTTGTCACTAACTTTGTCATTATGATTATGTAAAACACTTTGGAGCATTATCTCTTTTGTTGACTATCTTGAATGTGAACTTGTTAGGATTTCTTATAAAACTCATCCTCATCCAGTGGTTAGCTGATATTTTCTGACATATAATTGTATGTGTTGTGAGTGTGATTAAACTGTAATATTGCATTATGCCTGTCTTGCATTTGTTGCATACATGTCAATATGTATATCGTCTTATTGTCTTAATAATTATTAATAGTATTAAAACATTGCACCCACAGGACTTATCTCAACGTCGAATAGTCTTGGATTACTGAATATGTAGTAAAATGTTCTTAATTCATCTAGATAAAAATCCTAAATTTTGATAAATTTTAATTATTTAAAATATTTTTAACTTAAAATAATATGATAAAATAATACATGAATGTTTCAGTAACCTTAAAAAAAACTAATACGTTTGGGCCCCTAGACATTGTGAAGTAATTGCCAAAATGATTTTTTAGTTTGTCCCCAACTTACACTGTGGGATAAAGCTCATATAGTGTAGTCACAATTTATTGACTATGTATTTGGTTATCCCACAAAAATTCAACCACTAATATTATATATATATATATTTAATAATATAAATATATAATTATATATATTATTATAATGTTTATATATTTATATATATAATTTATATTATTAATATATAACAATTTATATATAATTATTAATATTAATTATTATTATAATTATTTATTAATATTTATAATAATTTATAATTATTTATACAATTTTATATATAAATTTATTTAATTATAGTTTATTGATTATATAATTATTATATTATTATTATTATAATTTATATATAATACATTTATTATAATTTATATTAATTATTATATTTATTATTTATTTATATATATATTTAATATATATTATATATACTATATTACTTATATATATATAATAATTATATATATTATTGTAATTATTAATTATAATTATTTTATTATTTATTAATTTAATATTATATGTATTATATATTAATTTTATATATTATATTTTAATTTAATTTATTATATTATATATACGATTTTAATATACTAGTATAATTTATTTATTATATAATTTATTAGTATCTTTATATAATTTATTCTATAATTATAATATTATATTTAATTTATAGAGATTATATATTTATAATTTTATAATATTATAACTACAACCTTAATTATAAATTTTTATAAAACAGATGGTTGCTTTGAATATCGCTTAATAGTATGAGAATCTATATATTATATAATATATATATTATTAGTATTATATTTATATATAATTAATAATTTAAATTACTCAATTTATATTATTATAATTATAATTATATATAATTAGTTATTAATATGTTATATATATAATAATAATTATATATAAGATTATGAATTATTAATATTATATAATATATTAATTTAATATTATATCTATTATTATTATTATTATTTATTTATTATATATATATATAATATATATCTAATTATTATATATATATATTATATAATGTATTAATTATTATATAATTTATATAATTATATATTATTAATATATTATTATGATATTATTATTTATATATTAATTATTATTATTTAATTTATAATTAATTATATTATTTATTATATTAAACTATATATATATATCGTACTATCTTAAGAGATAATATAAAGGATTATCATTTATGATATATATTATATATTTATATATATATGTATTTATATATTGATTATTAATATATTTAATTATTAATATTAATTTATTAATATTATTAATTATTATTTAAATTATTATATTTATTTTATTATATAATAATTTAATATTAATTATATATATATATATATGTTAATTATATTTAAGAAATTATTATTAATTATTTAATATTATTGATTATATTAATTATTTATTATATTATATAATGATTATTATATATATATATATATAATTCATATATTAATTATAATTATTATAATTAATTTATATATTATATCTATTATATATATATTAATTATAATTATTTAATTATTTAATTATTATATTTATTATTTATTTTATTTAATTAATTATATATTATTTATTATATATATAATTAAATATTATTTAATATTATTAAATTATATTTTAATTATTTAATTATTATTATATTATATTAATATTATATTAATTATTATTTATAACCGATCTTTGTATACATATTGAATTTCATTGTAGTGGAAGATCCTATTTCTAAGGTACCTTCTTTTTACATATCATTATTATTTTTTTGTATTATAAATAATTATTAATATCTATTATATGTATTAGCTTTCAATTTATAATCATTGAGTATGATTATATAAGAGTACCTCTAAAAATATTTTCTCTTCTTATTGGATTTTTGGCACAACTATGCTTAAAACAGTTATCTTAGTGCGTATAGTTTAATATAGTTCATCATTCTTACTGATTGGTGAAAGCACCAGATATGTCCTATTGATGTATTCGATGAAAATTAATTCATATATTATTTATTATAGTATATATTTAATTCTCTTTCTCTCTCCTCTTCTCTCTCTCTCTCATCTTCTCTCCTCTCTCACTTCTCTCTCTCTCTCTCTCTCTCTGCTCTCTCTCATTCCTCTAGTGTTCGCTCTTCATACTTCTTTTCTCTTGATCTACTAATTATTATTATATCTTCTCTCTCATTCTCTCTCTATTCTCTGTCTCTACCTCTACCACTCTCTCTCTCTCTCCCTCTTTCTCAATTGTATTATATATTATATAATATAATTAATTTTATAATTATATATTATTTTATTTAATTTATGATATTATATTATCATAATTTATACTATTGATATAATATATATATAATATATTTATATATATATATAATATTATAATCTATATTATATTATTATATATTATATATTATATGACCAAGAGTGTTTACCTTTTTAAAGTTGATTTTATTTAAAATTGTATTTTGTTTAAAATAAATATAAAAATCCTTTTTTTAAATATAAACCTATTTTTTTAAACTCTAAATTTCTTTCATATCAAACACAAATATTTGTAATAATTTTATTTTAAATAAAATATAATATTGTGTAGGTAATAACTAGTCAAAATTCATGATTTTAAATAGTGTAAAAAAAAAATAAGTTTGTGCAACCTTTCATCATAACCTTATTGTCAGTATTATGAAAAACTAAATAAATAAAAACCTCGTATTATTTAGTTTAATTAAAATTTTTCCTAAATTTCACCGGCAAATGCAAATGAAAATGAATGAGTATTATAACATGAAAAAGACTAAAAAGATTTATGTAATAATTACAGGATAAATTTCACCTCCTTATTATCCTACATCTCCCGATATATAAAAAAAGAGATAAATATATAAAAAAATAGTAATAGCCTAAAAATATATTAACACACACAACTCAAAAGTTTTTCAATGATATGAGACTTTTAAGCCATTGTATATTTATGACTTTTTTTAAAGGCAATGTATTTGAAGGAGTAGTAATTATGTTTTTTGATATTAATTTTTTTTTTTATTAAGGTTATATAGGTTAATATATATGTTAGATTTTTCTTATTATAATTACATAGTATATAACATAAAATTTTAATTATGTCATTCGTAAGTAATATTTAAATTATGTTAATATTTTATTTTATTAGAAGAATAAAATTTTAAGTACTGTTAGTTAAAAAGGATATAAATATATATTAATATATATATCCATAAGAATTCTATCCTATTTGCATGGAAGAGTTTTATTATTTAAATTATAAATATTATTATATTAAAGCAAAATTATCTGCATTATTCATAATGATTATTGACCTCAGTATAATACCAATTAATCATTTTCCATCGATGCAGTTTTTTAATTATTTATTATATATTATTTATATCATTATTATGTTATAAATATTATATATTTATATTATTTATAATTATCATTATTAATGAAATTTATAAATATTTAAAATATAATTACTTGATTAATTTATATTATTAATCTAATAATATTATTTATTTAATTATTATTATTATTATATTATATATAAATTATTAATTATATTAATTAATTATATATTTATAAATTATTTTAAAGAGAGATCTATAATTTATTTAGGATTTACTCATTCTATTTTAGGCTGATTTATATTTATATATACTAAATCAAATATAATATATTGATAATAAAATAAATTATTAATAATAATTAAATTAAATTAATAATATATAATTATAAATAAATAATATATAAAAAATTATAAATTATAATAATTAATAATATATATGATATAATAATATATATATATTATATAATAATAATAATAATAATTATACAATATAATTAATATAATATAATATAAATAAATAATAATATATAATATATAATATTTATAATAATATATAATTAAATAATTAATTAAGATATAACATACATAGAATTATAGCTAAGGAAAATGATAAGAGAGGATAAAATGAGATAAATGAATAAATAGAATGGAATAGATAATAATTGCTTTCCTTTTGTAGTAGCAAAAGGAGTTCGATTTGAGGATCAGATAAATGAGAGAGAGAATCATTAATTATCGATCGAAAAAGAAAGGAAGAAAGTAATAAAAATTAATGTGAATTAAATATTTTATGTAATCTGAATTAAGTATTAAATAAATATAGTGTATGTAAATGGCATGATAATTAATATTAATATTTGTTTAAAAATATTTCTTTAGTTTTAAATAAGTAAATAATGAAAATTCATAATAGAATAGAATGAAATGAATTGGACAATCAATTAGACCTATTAATATTAATAATTAAATACCAAATTAATAAGAGATACAAAGGCTTAAAAATAGCATGTAAATAATAATAATAATGATGAAAAATATATAAATAATAATAAAAAAAGAGTAAAAAATAAATAATAATTAATATTCAAAAATAGCCAATTAAAAGATAAAATATTATATCATAAATAAATATATAATGATCTGACTGACATGGTATAAAAATGGGATGCGAAATGTATAAACTACTTCAAAAATACTTCAATCGAATGAGTATCGTCATCACTAAAGTCAAAATTAAATATGTGAAAAACTGAGAAATTTTGCTAATGCAATAAATAATATTATTAAAAATAAAAGTGATGACTCAAATGATTGAAATTACACATTTTAAGATACGAATATTATAATTAGACCATCTAATTTAATAATGGAAATCAATTTGGCATAAAGTAGGTAAATGAAATATCTTGACAAGGCAAAAATGAATTATAATATCTCAATATAAGAATTATCCTAATCGTTTATAATGTTGGCGAGGATAAAGCAACTTCCCTAATAAAAAAAGAAAAACAACTGTACGTCAGTTTATTTCTACTAATCCTATGTAGTATTCCGGTGAGTTATTTTCCATACAAACATTTAATAAATAAAATTTTATAAATACTTCAAATAAAGTAATACATTTTGTATATATTCAAAAGAGTACAAAGTACATAAAGAAATCAAATTAAGGCAATAATATAATTTTGTTGTTATGAAAAACTATAATAATTCAAAATATTTGAAAACGCATGGAGAAATGGAGGAGAGATACACAATGAGTTTTTGGATTATAAAAGAAAATAATGAAGAATAAACACAAAATATTTTAATAATCACTTTCATCAACCGCATACAAGAGTTGTGACTGATAATAATAGTTCCCTCAAAGCCGTCTGCAATTTAGGATAGAAACATCTCGCACGCGTCTACTCAGCTAGTACTCTCTAGTTTTAATTTAATAATACGAGGTAAAAAATGTGAAGTTTTATACACACACAACTACACACCTCTAATATAATAATATATATATATATACACTTTATAAAAAATAGGAAAATACAAGTATATATTATTATAGACATCTAATATAGAATTTATAATTAATATTTTATATATATATTATAAATATATATATATAGTAAGTTGCTATTTCTTTTCAAAGTTTTAAAATTACTAGCTTAAAATTACTAGTTTAAATTATTAATTTAAAATTACTAGCTTAAAAACTAAATTAAATAAATATGCCTGGAAGAACGAAATCCTAGTTCATTATTAGTCAAATATTTTGAAGTCATGCATACTAAGGAGAACGAACAGTTTGCAAATTCTGCTCCAATGATCGTATACTGGACTACAAAAAATGTAGCGATAATATCAAGATTAAATTCCCGGGAGATCGGAATACAACAAAATCCCGAAAACGAAGAAGAGTAAAAACCACCAGCGAAGCAGAAAAGAAAGACAAGACATCAGTCACATAAAACTATGAACACAAATGATTCTTCAATTGATACCGTTACCATCATTGCTGAATCTGATGATTATCAATCTGAAATTAATGAAGAGGCTATACAGATAAGTCAGGCACTGTTGAACTTTATGATAAGGAAAGAACTGATTCGGGTGCGGGTCCATCAACCACGGTTTCTAATTAAAGTGATACTGAAACTCTAGCAAGGGGAACTTTGGCCCCAAATTTTCCTATGATTACAGTTTCAGACCAAATAAAGCTCAATCAGCAGGCAAAGACTCGGAAACTAAAACACCAGAAATGATCAAAATGACATTTCCACGTATCACACGATCTCACCAATCAGAAGAAGTGCAGCTCTCATCCAACTAGCAAAGAAGTCAGGCAGGTTAGGCAGCAGCAGCAGCAGCAGCAGCAGCAGCAGCAACACAACTATGTGTGGATAAGTTGTCAAATGTAAGTACCAAATTAGAGCTTTACAGTAATATACTTAACAACTTATAACTCATGAACCATTATTATATATATATTATATATATATATATATATAATTATATAATATAAATATAATATATATAATATTATATATATAATATATATATATATTAATTATATATATATATATTATATTATGATCCATGAGTTCTTCCTACGTTATTTTAAATGAACATAATTCATTTGGTTTGTTACAATTATAGTTCAATAAAAATTTTCAACAGGAAATTATTAATGATCGCGTGGCGAGAGCTATTTTTATAGCTGGATTCCCCTTTTAATAAAGTCTTGTGGAAAATAAATGCTAGCAGAAAGCTTTTGATGTTTTACGTCCTGCATACATGCTACCTTCACGATTTCTACTGACTAGTTTCTATCTGGAAGGAGTGTATATAAAATTAAAATTAAAATGCCAGTATTGCCTGAAAAAGGCAAATTCTGCTGCGATTTTGTGCGATGAAAAGATAAACATTAGGTATTCCCTTGCAATTTGGAGCTCTTTGTGAATAGATAATGGTCATTGACTTACAAGTCAATAACAGTTTCTAAAAAATTCTTCCATATGAATAAATATTAGGGTATTACAGATAATAGACTCAATCATCCAAACAACTATAAAATATAATTTATTGTGTTTCAGTTTCAGAAACGAAGGCATCATCAACGTTATTATTACCAATCCAAGTCCCATGTTTTGGAAATCTCTGTTTTTAGTTGGGTATAAATAAAACATTGAAAATAATTGTTTAGCTCTTTGCCAGCATTAGTTATGCCATAATTCAAATCACAGGGAATATAAGACAAAAATATTGTTTTTTTTTCAGAATCAGAATCACACACGGGCGAGTGTATGTGTGTGTGTAAAGAGATTTCAAATGAGGTTGAGGAAATTAGTTCAAGAAAAGTCGTTGCTGTATACACTGACAATGCATTGAATAAGCAAAAAAAGCATGGAATCTCCTTCAAGAAAAAAAAACCCAGGTTTAGAATGTTTTTTTTTCTGACTCACACACGGATTCAACCTAATGCTTGGAGATGACCTAAAAGTTACCATCATTGACAAAATTGCATCAGAGTGAGTAGTCATCATAAAAAATGTCAAAAAATTCATTATCTTCTGTTACCCAGGTTTAAAGAAAGAAAAAAAAAAGAAAAAAAAAAGGAAAGAAAAGAATTTTTACTCTTAAGTTGCCTGTAAAGACTAGATAATATTGGTTTAATTACATATGAAAAATTACTATCAATTTGATTATACTGTAATTATAGTTGTATTTAAAATCTATAGTAGAAAAAAATGTTTTCAAAAAATTATAAATTACATTTGAAAACAGAATAGTTGTTTTCAAAGGTATATTGTAATTTTGTACACCTAGTTTAGTTTTTAAATATAGTTTAGTTGTATTAATTTAAGATGACTGATTAAGTTATTTATATGTAAATTTTCAATAACAATGAATTATATCTTTCCAAATGGGGTCATATGTACAATGGGTAATTGTGGGGCTAGGCGTGATATGACGAAAAATCGATTTTTCCCGTTAATCGGGTTATATATAATATATATATATATATATATATATATATATATATATATATATATATATATATTCCCTACACAAGCATGATGACGTAAACAGCGTAGTTCTATCTAACGGGTATGGTTTAGTCCCGAAAACTTGTTAAGTTTATGATAAGATTTGTTAAGTAGACACAAATTTACTGTGTATACTTATCAAAACTTATCAAAACTTATCATAGCATGAACTTATTGGGTTCTAAGCCTAATCGTTCCTAAATCAAAAAAAATATATACATTTTTTTATGTGGCAAAGTTGCATTGGAAGTCTATCAAAAAATATAGAGTATCGTTAAAAAAAATCAATATTTTCATACTACATTTAGCTCCACAATTACCATACAGTGTTTGAACAGCATCCTGGTCAACAAATTGTCACTAAAATCCTTGGCTACTGATGAGGACACAAAAGAAACTAAAACTTTGACTTAACCAAGTGAAACAAAGTTCTTATTTGAGGTTTTCTGGGAAAAAAAAAAGGACTCCATCGCCTATTCTTTCCCATCGCTGAGGCCATAAAGAAGGCGGATGGAGACGAACATCATTTATCCATTGATCCCCATCAGTTCAATATCTAAACAGAATATTTGCAGAATAGTTACACTTTAAAAAAAAAATTTACATTCAAACAATTGATCATTGCTTTTCTTCAGGTTGAAACTTTCTAGAAGACCTATATAGTCTGGGCAAAGATAGGTTGGATGTTGATGAAAAGAAAGTGATGGCAGAATTGGCAAATTTTTCCAGCCAGCAGGATTTCTTCAGTATGGAATTTCTCTGTTCTTCGCTTTCCGACAACACAGCTTCGTCAATAGCATGATGACCTTGTTTGTGTACGCAATGCGAGTTATTAAAAGTAACATTTCAAACTCTAGACCTTCCTGCCACTTCAGCAGAATGCGAGAGAAGTTTCTCTGTAAAAAGGAAATGTGCATTCGAAAAGAGAAACAGGCTTACAAATGAGCATGGCGAGAAACTAGTATTTGTCAGTCAGAATTTGAAACTGACAGAGCCTCATGCTCCTAGTAGGTTTGGAGGCAGTCATTAAACTTATTATACAAAATATTTTTAGGGCCAGATAACTCACCATTCCTTCTCCAAACAATCTTCTCCTGGCTTGGCTTAAAAGTAAATCAATTATATGTATTCAACTCGTGCTTCAGTATCATGCACACATTCAAAGAGGACAAATAAAAGTTAGCAGGTTCTTCAGTAAGATGCAAGCGGTTCCAACTCCAACATGAAAAGCAAAAAAATAGAATTAATAATAGGGTAAATGTGTAAAATTTTAAATCAAATACAGATAAATGTCTGATTACCTGTATTTAGAACAGTTGTAATAACGCTATTAAGCAAGATCTATAGACGCTTATAAGCAATTGCAGTCGTATATTTAAGGTTAATTGCAGATAGTTTTGAACAACTTTAGACTTTCAAAATAAAAGTTGCAGCCTTTCAGTTAAATGTTCCAAGTGAACAGGAGTAAGTAATGTTATGTTGTATCTTTCTTTGAATGTATCAAGGTTAAACAAGTGAAATGTTTGAATAAGATGTAACTTGTAGAAGTTAAGGGTTTACAAAGAACATTCTCAAGAATATTAAAAGGGTTATTTCTAATCATGCATATGAGTATTGTCCAGTCCACCAATGTATTTGTGAATAAGACAAAAAAAAAATTAGTAATTCATTAGAACATGCTCAAGAGAATTGAAAGTTAGTAAGAAGAGATGCTTCAAAAAAAAAAACATTAAACATTTATAAGATATTATTTAACTCTCCTTCTCTTTCAGTTTTGTAAGGGTGTCAAAATAATTTTCTCTGAGGTAAGACAGACTTACTATGTAAAGACCAATCACCATAAGGAAAAAAATCATTCCAATTCCCCAAAGAGTAGATATTTTAGGGTAAGGGATAAGTATGTAGTTGTATTCTTTTATTTTATTAATTTTTATTTTACAAATAACAAAAGTTTGTTTCCTTAATTTTGGGATATATATATATATATATATATCGGCCCTCACCTTCTCTCCAGACTTGTTTTATATATATATTATATATATATATATATATTATATATATATAATATATTATATATATATAAATATATATATATATATATAGTATATAATATATATATATAAATATATATAATATATATATATATATATAGTATATCGGCCCTCACCTTCTCTCCAGACTTGTTTTATTACTTTAGTAATAAAAGCTAGTCAAATAGATATATATCACACTTTAATTCAGTTCCCCACAGCTATATGCAAAGCCAATACATTAAATGCCGGCATTAAAAGGAACAAATGTTGTGTATATTGACATATATATATCATCATCAGCTCGCCTAGCATGAAAAAGGTGGTGCATAAAATAAATTACAAAATTCATATAAATATAAATCCTACAAAATTATTTCATGGACTAGATTTTCATTTATTTTAACAGTTTGTCAAGATCAACCAATAAAGTAAAAAAAATTTAAGGTACATGTATAATAATAATTTGGCAGTGGTAAATATTGTCACCTGTTTCCATACAACTCTTTAGATTTTACTTGTAATGTCAGTTGGCACAATGTTAAATAGACACAGAAATTAAACCTAATGATACATAAGTACTCCAGTTTGGCAGTAATGAATATTGTCACTTTCAGTATTTCTTTAACCAAACTTCAACAAAAACACAACACTCACTATTATTAAATAAGCAAATAAGAGTAAACATTTAGCACTTCATAGATTGTCTTCGTATGTTATTCTCACTTGCACTGTTTCAATAATATTAATGAGATTGATTAACATATACTGTACTATGCTGTCTTTGTGTTTAATAATTAATAAGTTAATAAATAGAATAAAGTATAAAGTATCACAGGCTTATATATCTAAATTTGCCATACTTTCCAAGTCAATTTCAAAGAGTGTCATGTAGAAAGTGTAAATATTGATTACTTTCTGGATGCAAGTAAAGAAGTTAAGTGAAGTAAATAAAAACGGGACTCCTGGTCCAGAATGTACGTTGGACTCCCTGTCCAAGAATGAAATATGCAAACAGGTTTCCCCATCCAAGAATGCACGTTTTTTTTTTTTTTTTTTTTTTTTTTTTTAATTTATCACCACCACTCACGGGCAAAGCCCTAATCTAGGAGGGGGTGTGCTCAATTTTTAAGTCTGAGCAAGACGGAGCCAAGAAGAGAGTAACACACACTCAGACACGACCGACCAGTGACGAACCTGGGTCTTTCGCTTAGTTGGGAGAGTGCTCTAACCGCTGAGCTACAGGACGTCATTTTGGTGCTTGATCCATTCCTTCTTGACTTATACGAGCCGACTCCGCCGAATGTCCATTCTTCTGTCCAAGAACCTACAAAAAAAATATCTAATATTAATTTATCTACATATATTTTGTTACTTTAAAAAATAGATTAGTTTACTAAACAAATATGTGTTCAAGGTGTATATATGAGTGTTGAAATTTCAAATTGTCTAGGCTTACCTCAAGCAAGAACAGCCTTTGCTAATTGAGATAAGATCCTTATGAAGGAATGTGTGTAGTTGATAGCTGTGTAACCCTTGACTTGAGGTTCAAAAAGTTCCAAAAAGTTGTGACCTACAAAATTAAATTTCATACTTACAAAAACCCTTCAAATTTGAACCCATCAAAGGTATTTCAGAACAAATGAATATATCAATTTCTTGTGCATGTGAATTATAACTCCTTACCAAATAAGTTCTTAATGATTAAATTTGAAAACATCCGTTAATGGAACTGTGTGGATTTGCAGAATAAAAATTAGAGTTGCTGTAAAAGAAAGAAAAGATTCCTCTGTCACTAGCATAATTAAAAACCCTACATTTCCTCCCCACCCGTCGTAACATGACGGAGAAAAGGGGGAATGCGGTTGTAGAAAAAGAACTTTTAGTGTCGTAGTGTGGTAGGAAAATTGTTTATGGTCCATTTCGCTCATAATCCTGAATTAAATTTCGCAAATATGGCAAATTTCCTCCTATCCAGGTGTGGTCATCTTATGCACAGTATTGTTTTTAGAGAAATCAAGGATTTTCCGAAAGTAGTAAGGTTCAGATCCGAGCAAAAAAAATACTTAAATGAACCTTTAATCTATATCTAGCTTCAGATGACCTCACAGGTCGCAAGTATTTCCGTTCTTTGGACGAAATTCCGGAGGAACCCGGACCTGCAAGGGACAACGATTGTTAAGGGATGTTAAGGGTTGCATCTTCATCCTCTATAATAACCTGGCGAAGACGAAATTGTGAAGCTTTTGCCATCTAGAAGGGCGTATGTGCCGGTCTCCTTTTACGGATAGGACATAAAACATACCAAAAAAATAACAATATAGAGAAATATCATTTATTTATTTAAGAAAATTTTTAATCAATACATACATTTTTATTATTAAATCAGATGTTATACCGATGTCGCTTTCTTTTGTTCTTTTACAGGTGTGTAATAGTCAACATGCATATTCGCGTAGTTGTCAAGGTGATCCAGTTCACCAGAGCATCACACAACGAATTGAAAAGATGATCACCTTGTTCTGCGGTTACTTCAGTTATTCAAACAATTGCAGCTTTTTAGGTAATGATTAATCTTATTCAATTATTCAAATAGGAATGATTTTTATTCATATTTTACACAATAAAATAAAACAACTATATAAAATTTTTATTAAGCAAAAGTACAATTATTACAAAATTTATGCACAAAACATTTACGAAGAATTGAAACACAAAAAAATTGAAAACACTTATAAAGAATTGAAAACACTTATAAAGAATTGAAAACACTTATAAAGAATTGAAAACAAATCCATTCTTCATCTTCAGTTTCTTCTTCCAAGTGTTCCTCTGCGACTGTATGCCTTCTTCGTCTTCTTTCCAAGACACGGGGTTGTACCCAGGGATGTGTGTGTTCTTCTAGAGAAGTTCTCTGGCGTGTACGAGAGGCTATCGACCCTGCGAACCTCATTGATCCATCTAGTCTGTCCTCCTCGCACACCCTTGTAGATAAGGTTGGTGCCCATCGCACTGTTTTCCTTTTTCCAAAAGTAGTTTGGAATGAGGGGTGTTTAATTGGAGACTGTCCAATTCTAGAATTCTTGAGACTGATGCTGTATGTCCGATGATCTCTGGATTTCTAGTTGAGTAGATGTAGTATCTGATAGTGTGGAAAATTCCAGTTTAGGTATATTCATATTCATAGTAGGAGTGGATGTTGTTTCTAAAGATTCCAAAGGAGTGATATTGTCCCAAGGATTCTGGGCTTGTGGAGAGCCCATAAAGCTGGCTCTGGACGATAAATCCTCCATGGATAACCTTCTAGCCTGTCTTTGAGGCACTGGTAACTGTTCTCTTTCTTGAGTTATATTAATAGGAATGTAAGAAGTATATGTAGGTGTGTCCTTTATGTCCGAAGATGAAATATTCAAATTAGGTGAGTTATTAATTAAAAGAGGTATCACCGATATCTGTTCCGGTGTTAGAAACAAACTCCCCAAATGATATGATGAGATATCGCTCAACTGGTCGTTCTCTATCAAATGCTCCCTATCGTATGGAACTCTTGATCGCACATCACCTGGATCCGGGATCGGATTTAAGGAATTCGCTAACAGGATACTTTGATTCAGGTGATATATGACATTAGAGAAATCCGGAGGTGGAACATCCGGAAACCCCAAAAATTCCTCGTCATCGTCCGACTCATTTTCAAAATTCGGTATTTCATAAACAGTTGTCACATCAGGTGTTGTTTCGCCCAGCTCCTCCTCAATTTCCTCCAGTGGTTCTAGAGCAGGAGCTAAGGGTCGTGTTAGAAGTTCGATGAAGATTGGAGTTCGTGCTAAATATTATGGTGGTGAATTCCATCGTTTTAATTGTCGATGATGAACCCTATATTGTCGTTTGGTGTCTAAAGCCTCAACAATATATGTTACGTCATTTAAGTTTACTTTAATTATTGTTAGTGGTCCTTGGTACCTTTCTTTAAATTTGTTCAAAGTGAGATCTCCTGGTAATTGAACTTTAAGAGCTACCAATTGACCTATAGAGTAAGGTTGGTACTTATCATGTCCTTCATCCCAATACTGGGTAAACCTTGTCCAAGGTAATTTTGGATGAACTTCATGGGCATCTCTAAATAAAATTTCCGTAGGTGTTTTTCCTGTTTCTGAATGTTTCAGGTGATTATATTTTAATATGACTTGTGGCAATATAATATCCCAATGACCAGGATCTTTTAGAGAAACACGTAAATACTGTATTAAGGTACGGTTCATTCTTTCCACTATACCATTAGATGAAGGGTTGTACGGTGTTGTATAAACATGATAAATGCCTAAGGAACGGAGCAAATTTTCAAAGAGAGGGCCTCTAAATTCCCTGGCATTATCTGACATTATTCTAGCTGGAATTACCGGTAAGTAAGGTATGATATTTTCTAAGGCTGTTGTTACAATTGCAGTGTGCTTAGTTTTAATGGGCACTGCAGCCACCCATTTACTATAGTGGTCTATAAAAACCAATACATAGTTGTTTCCTTTGCTGGATTTAGGTAATTGTAAAAGATCAACTGCTGTTAGTTCAAATGGATGATGAGTATTGATCTTAATCTTAGGTGGTGCCCAAAAGATGTTAGAAATTTTTGCGAGTTGACAAGTGTGACAAGATTTAGTGACATCCTGGCAGATCATTCGCAACTTGGGATGCCATATTATATTTTCTATAAGAGCATATAATTTATTCTGCCCTATATGAACAAATTCGAAATGATTGATTACGGCCACCTGTACGGCAAAACTGAACGATACCACGTAGTGATAATGATTATTGCGATTGCAGTGGATTATATGGTCATCTTGAACAAATAGGAAGTTTCGTGACCGACTGAATAATTTTAAGGGTCCCCTGAAGGGTTGATTGTACCGCAAAGCTCTCATCAACCTCCTCAACAGAGGATCAATCTGCTGACATTTAGTTATGTGAGACATAATGAATTCCACTGAATCTTGTGAATTCAATACTAAAGAAAAATTATGTAAAGATATAATAGTGTTAGGCGATTTATCTAAAATCATCTCCTCCCCACCAGAGGTAATTGAATCGTAAAGAAGGTGAAGATTTAATTCTGATATATCCTCTTCCATCAGAATATCTGGCTCTAAATTATAAAGAGTTACCGGGAGACATTTAGAAACAGGTTGCAATGGATATGCGATTATTGCTGTAGTAACTGATGTTGGTAACTCCTCTGAATTCATAGGTTTTAAAAGATTAAAGTGTATCCCTCCTCTGCAAAACAAGTAACAGGTTTTCTCCTCTAAATCAGAGGTTGATATCCCAAATTGAAGAGGGTGTTCTTTAAAACTGTACACTAGCACTTTGAACATTGTTGCAAAAGCTTGGATGCTATGTGTAAAAGGCAGTTGGCCTGGATATTTTGACAATTTTAATTGTTGAAGCGTTTGTTTTTCGCCTTTACCTGTTGGCAAATGATAGTCTTTTCTGTGATCTATCAATTCTTGTACTATTTTTATGCGCAGTGATATATGTTGACTTACATTATTATATAAATACTGCGAAAAACATTGAAAAAGGGAATCCCCTCCTCCAGGCATTGGAAGTTCTAAAAATCCGTCTGGAATTTCTGGGATATAACTTTTATCAATTGGTTCAGATTTAATTTTGTGAGGATTACGAGACAAAAAGTCTGCTACGATGTTTTGTTTACCCGGTAAATAGTGAAGTTCATAATCGAGGTCGTTTAACTCCTCCAGAGTTCGGGCGACCCTGTGGTTTACAAGTGGCATGTTTTGCAAGAATAGGATAGGTTTGTGATCCGTGTATATTATGACTTTAATCTTGTATAAGAACGGTTTTAATGACCTGACGGCCCAGCGAATGGCAGCAACCTCCCTTTCAGTAGTGCTATACCCCCTTTGAGCCTTTGAAAATACTGTTGAATTATTGTTTTAGTTTTTCTTCTGTTTATCCTGAACGCTGACTGAGACGGGCTCCTGCACCGATTCCCGATGCATCAGTATACAGTAATAGTGTTGTTGCTTTTTCCTGTAACATCCGGATAGTGTTAAAAGGGTGTTTTAGTAGAGTTGTTTGAAGATTTCAAAAGCTTTTTGTACATTCATCCGCCAAGGATTGGTTGATTTACATTTTAGGTATGTCAAACCAGGGCTTTGCATCATCTGAACAAGTTCGGATATTGCCTCGATAAAGAATTAACCAGTCCCATAAACTGTTGAACTTTTCTAACGGTTGTTGGTGCTTCGAAGTCTCTAATTCCCTTAAGATTTCTTTGCCAAGCTGTAACCTTTTACCTTTTTGGCTCAGGAAGTTTACCTCTCGTCTTAGTAAATACGTTTTTGAAGGTTTTAGTTTAAGCCGTTGTCTCTGAATGCAATAAGAACCTCTTCTAATACTGCCAAATGTCCGCAAAGGGTTAGTGATGATAGAGCACACGTCCAGATAAACCCATGACTTCTTCCCATAGAGGTGACTTAAAACAAGTGCATGCTCTCTGGAACATGGCTGTTCCGTTTTCACGCCAAAAGACATTCTGAGGAATTCCCAATGGATAATGGAGGTTGAGAAAAGCAGCCTTCTCGAATGCTGTCCTCCGCCATTTTCAAACCTGATAGTACCCCATTTATAAGTCGAGAGTTGAGAAGTATTGTGCCTTGAAGGCTAAAGAGGTATCTATCAGATTAGGAATGGGAAAGGAATCTCCTTTTGTGAATTTTAGTTTCGGTAGTCTATCATAGACGCATAGCCCCATCAGGTTTTCTGATGGGTACTACCGGTGCTGAGTATGGAGAAAATGATTGTCTGATGATACCTTCAGCTTCGAGTTTTCTGCACACTTCCTCCACTTCATATAAAATCGGACCTTGAAGTCTTCTAACAGGTTTGCATATAGGATCGTCTATATGAGTTTCGATGGAGTGTTTCAAAATAGAGGTGCACCCTACATCTGCATCTCCGAGACTTAAGGCAGTTGGATATTTGAGTAAGAGTTGTATTAATTGGTCCTTTTGTTCCTGAGTTAAGTCTGTTGAATCAAGCTCAAAAGCCTGTACGAGATTGTCAGATGTCCATTCCTGATACGTGTTTTGAGGTTTTTGTGTGAGTTCGACCACATTTACAGGTACTGATTTAATAGGACTTACAGAAAATGACCCGAGTGGGTAACCTGATTTGATTTTAATTATATTACTAGAAATATTATAACAAAGCAGCACTACTGGAGTGTTAAATGTATAAGATATGACCGCATGGTCCATCACAAAGTGATTTTTATCATTTGGAGTAAATAATAAGTGTTCGTAGACGAATCTCGATTCTATAAGACCTCTTCTGTTTTATAGGCCACTTAACTCCTTTATTAGGTGTAAGTTAGTACATCTTTGTTTCTAGTTGAGCAGCATCTCTGACCTTCGGTTGGTTCTTATATCTTGTGCGAATGAATTTGTCAAGACATGTCATGTCTAGTTATGATTCTTTGTGGCCAAGTCTGGCAAATTATACTCTGATTGTAAAAGATCATAACCAATTTACTACTACGTAACATACCACCTCATCTGGAACTATCACAAAGTCCCTAGATTGTGTTCTGTAATCGTTGGAAAGATGTAATGATAGTGTGACAGCCCCCAAAACTTCGAAAACGACATCACCGATGCCACGAATACTAACATCAGGTTGAAGCCGTATAGGATATTTATTAGGATCTACGAGTTTGTAGGTTCTGTTTGTCACAATACTAACTGAAGCTCCAGTGTCTACAAGAGCGTCTATTAGCTGTGTTTGTTGGGAATCATCTATTATGACCCCTATAACTAGAGTAGCAGGTGAAGATGTTGATAAGTTTTTAAGATGAAGACAAGGGCCTTTCAATATAGGCGTATTTAATGTAGACTCCTGTTGGAGTAAATTAGTAAGTGTAAGATTGTCAGGATTGACTGATCCCTTAAGGGAAGTAGAATCATGGAGTAAATTAGTAAATGAAAGATTGTCAGGATTGACTGATCCCTTAAGGGAAGTAGAATCATGCTTGATTAATGAGTTTTTTATTACTTGAGAATCGATCTCCTCAATTACAGTTTCAAGGGATGATTTAAGAAGGTCGAATATTTCTGTTGGATATTCGGTGACCCCAACGTGAAAAATTCTCTATAGGTTTCCATCATAGTTTCATCTTCGCAAACCATAAGATGGCTGAGGGGGGGGGGGAGGGGGGGGTGGGGGATGGGGGGGGGGGTGGGGGGGGGGGATGGCGCAACTGGACCCTTCAGTTAACGTCCACGCTTTTCTGAACCCTGTGTTTAGATTTTCTTCTGGCTCTGTGGGGGGTCATTTCCCACAGAGTGAGTTAGTTTTTTGAACGTTTAAGAGATCTTTGTGGACAGTCCATGCCCAAGTGACCTCCTTGACAATAAGGACATCGTGGAGTCGAGTCACATCTTATTTGTTTTTCTGTCTTTTGTGGGCAATTTTGCACTATGTGTCCATGTTCTTTACACCGAATACACTGATTCTTTTCGGCATAACATTCTTCGTAGACGTGCCCCCTCTTACCACAAAATTGGCAATAAGGCCGCGATGGACAATCTTTGACATGGTGTCCTTGTGTCTTACAATATTTACAGGAAATGTTATTTCCGGCCCACCATGGTTGTTGTGTTGATGAAGATGAAGTAGGTTGTTGAGGTTGTTGAGGTTGTTGTGATGTTAGTTGTTGATAGGCTTGATTCGGTTGTTGTTGGCGATTATTTTGTTGTTGTGGCGGACGCCTTTCTTAGGGGAGTTCGGACCTTTATTAGATGGATAAAAAGTCCTATTTTGACGAGGTGAGTTTGGAGGGACACTACTAGGGTTATTATTCATATTCGGTGGAGGCATTGGTGGTTTGGCTACCACTTGTGCGAATGTTGGTACAACATGTTGTTGTTGAGGTACTTGTTGACAATTTTCCCCTTGTACATGTGAATAGCATTGCATAGGTGGTTCATAGCCTGGATAGGTTAAATATCCCTGGGGTACGATATTTTGCTGTTGATTATAATATTCTTGAGTTTGGATAGGTAAGGGTGGTAACGAATTTGAATGTGTTTGCACAGTAGAAATATCAATCACCTCAGGTGAATATGGTTCCGAAATAATTTCTTGGGATGGTATTTGTGGAGTCGCTGACGATGACATATGTCCGTTGTTTTTGTAGCTAGTATAGTGTTGTGTGATTATTTTTACTAATGCATCCCAACTCAAGGGAACTCCTGCCAAAGCAATTTCACATATGGTAATGGATGCCTGTATATTTTCTTGTACTTGTACTGGCGTACTATTTATCAATTTTTCGCGCACCATTTTCATGTTTTTCACATCTGAACCCGGGAATCCCATCTCAGCTAAACCCTGCAACCTCAGAGCATACAAGGGTATCGTTTCATGGGAAAGAATTTTCGCTTCATTAAAGTTATTAAGATGGGTTTTAACCTTCTTCCGTAAATAGTCAGAAAACCATTCAATAAGTTGTGTTCTTATAACAGTATACCCTGCATTGTTCTTCATTAGTACCTCGTATACCTTTTTCATATCTCCCTCCAAATATGAACCCAGATGTGTCCTCCAACCATCTGATGTTGATCTTGGATATGTTATTCTCGCATATTCTTCAAAACGTTGTAAGAACTGGGGAAAAGGTTCCCCATTTTCTAAAGAATATTTCACTATGGGAATCATTTTGGTTGATTGATGGGGTATAAATCCCTCCAATAGCAAGACTACTTTAGAAAGAGCCATTATCATTTGCTGGTTTTGGAGATAAATCACCTTCAACCAGTCTCCATCTGTTACATCAGGTTGTATTGGGTTTGCCAATGACGATGCTGCATTCTCATTTGGTGTAAAGGGGACAGATTGACTTTCTTGTGATCCCTGTTGAAGTGTTGACATAGGTGGAAAATTCCATTGTGGAGGTGGCAATCCCGCCATTCTTTCCATCAATCTTTGTGATTCAGCCATTTGCTGAGTCATTTGCTCTCTAGTAATTTCACCACCTAAAGGGTTGTTTCGTGTAGACGGTGTAACCGTAGGAATAATCGTTGCAAGGGTGGTGGTAGGTTTCGGTTTTACCGAACTCTGCTGTAAGTTCTTTTGTTCCAATTCTGCCGCTAATATCCGCTTTATCTCATCCGAAAGCTCCTCCCCATTCAAATTCAATCCTTCCACATCAATCTCTCCCAGTTCATTAACTTCTCCATTCTCATTTATACCCACGTTTTCTGCCATGATGTATGATCTTTGTGGTATGTATAATGTATGTAAGAGTGTAAGAGAATTGTATAAAAAAATGTATACTAGACTGTAAAGAAGACGTGTGACAATGAAAGGATGAACCGACGATAAAGGAACCGGAAACCAAACGTACACTTGGAGTTAGAACCTGATAAAAGAATTTTGAAAAAGATAGAAAACCAAGAAAGACAGAGAAAAAGTAAGGAAAAGGTAGCAAGGTAGTCAAAGCAACTACGCTCTGCTACCAATTTAGTGTTGCGCGTTTGTCGGGAATGTAACAGTGAATGTTGACTTCAAGGGAATAAGAGAATGTGTAGATGTTTGAGGACTTATTGTAAGTCAGCGCAATGAAATAACTTTATTTCAATAATATTAAGTGATCAAAAAAAATAGTTGTTAAAGATAATGCCACACAAAACATAAAAAATAGTTGCTATGATAACTCATCATTCCTTCTCCAAACAATCTTCTCCTGGCTTGGCTTAAAAGTAAATCAATTATATGTATTCAACTCGTGCTTCAGTATCATGCACACATTCAAAGAGGACAAATAAAAGTAAGCAGGTTCTTCAGTAAGATGCAAGCGGTTCCAACTCCAACAGTAAGCAGGTAACCATGAAAAGCAAAAAAATAGAATTAATAATAGGGTAAATGTATAAAATTTTAAATCAAATACAGATAAATGTCTGTGATTACCTGTATTTAGAACAGTTGTAATAACGCTATTAAGCAAGATCTATAGACGCTTATAAGCAATTGCAGTCATATATTTAAGGTTAATTGCAGATAGTTTTGAACAACTTTAGACTTTCAAAATAAAAGTTGCAGCCTTTCAGTTAAATGTTCCAAGTGAACAGGAGTAATTATTCCCTTGAAGTCAACATTCACTGTTACATTCCCGACAAACGCGCAACACTAAATTGGTAGCAGAGCGTAGTTGCTTTGACTACCTTGCTACCTTTTCCTTACTTTTTCTCTGTCTTTCTTGGTTTTCTATCTTTTTCAAAATTCTTTTATCAGGTTCTAACTCCAAGTGTACGTTTGGTTTCCGGTTCCTTTATCGTCGGTTCATCCTTTCATTGTCACACGTCTTCTTTACAGTCTAGTATACATTTTTTTATACAATTCTCTTACACTCTTACATACATTATACATACCACAAAGATCATACATCATGGCAGAAAACGTGGGTATAAATGAGAATGGAGAAGTTAATGAACTGGGAGAGATTGATGTGGAAGGATTGAATTTGAATGGGGAGGAGCTTTCGGATGAGATAAAGCGGATATTAGCGGCAGAATTGGAACAAAAGAACTTACAGCAGAGTTCGGTAAAACCAAAACCTAACACCCTTGCAACGACTATTCCTACGGGTACACCGTCTACAAGAAACAACCCTTTAGGTGGTGAAATTACTAGAGAGCAAATGACTCAGCAAATGGCTGAATCACAAAGATTGATGGAAAGAATGGCGGGATTGCCACCTCCACAATGGAATTTTCCACCTATGTCAACACTTCAACAAGGATCACAAGAAAGTCAATCTGTCCCCTTTACACCAAATGAGAATGCAGCATCGTCATTGGCAAACCCAATACAACCTGATGTAACAGATGGAGACTGGTTGAAGGTGATTTATCTCCAAAACCAGCAAATGATAATGGCTCTTTCTAAAGTAGTCTTGCTATTGGAGGGATTTATACCCCATCAATCAACCAAAATGATTCCCATAGGGAAATATTCTTTAGAGAATGGGGAACCTTTTCCCCAGTTCCTACAACGTTTTGAAGAATATGTGAGAATAACATATTCACGATCAACATCAGATGGTTGGAGGACACATCTAGGTTCATATTTGGAGGGAGATATGAAAAAAGTATACGAGGTACTAATGAAGAACAATGCAGGGTATACTGTTATAAGAACACAACTTATTGAATGGTTTTCTGACTATTTACGGAAGAAGGTTAAAACCCATCTTAATAACTTTAATGAAGCGAAAATTCTTTCCCATGAAACGATACCCTTGTATGCTCTGAGGTTGCAGGGTTTAGCTGAGATGGGATTCCCGGGTTCAGATGTGAAAAACATGAAAATGGTGCGCGAAAAATTGATAAATAGTACGCCAGTACAAGTACAAGAAAATATACAGGCATCCATTACCATATGTGAAATTGCTTTGGCAGGAGTTCCCTTGAGTTGGGATGCATTAGTAAAAATAATCACACAACACTATACTAGCTACAAAAACAACGGACATATGTCATCGTCAGCGACTCCACAAATACCATCCCAAGAAATTATTTCGGAACCATATTCACCTGAGGTGATTGAATTTCTACTGTCAAAACCACATTCAAATTCGTTTACCACCTACCTATCGCAAACTCTAAGAAATATTAATTCAACACAAAAATATGTTACCCCAGATATTTAAACCTATCCAGCTATGAACCCCTATGCATATGCTATTCACCATGTACAAGAAAATGTCAACAAGTACCTCAACAACAATATGTTGTACCAACATTCGCACAAGTGGTAGCCAAACCACCAATGCCTCCACCGAATATGAATAATAATCCTAGAAGTAGTGTCCCTCCAAACTCACCTCGTCAAAATAGGATCTTTTATCCATCTAATAAAGGTCCAAACTCCCCTAGGAAAGGGCGTCCGCCACAACAACAAAATAATCGCCAACAACAACCGAATCAAGCCTATCAACAACTAACATCACAACAACCTCAACAACTTACTTCATCTTCATCAATACAACAACCATGGTGGGCCGGAAATAACATTTCCTGTAAATATTGTAAGACACAAGGACACCATGTCAAAGATTGTCCATCGCGGCCTTATTGCCAATTTTGTGGTAAGAGGGGGCACGTCTACGAAGAATGTTATGCCGAAAAGAATCAGTGTATTCGGTGTAAAGAACATGGACACATAGTGCAAAATTGCCCACAAAAGACAGAAAAACAAATAAGATGTGACTCGACTCCACGATGTCCTTATTGTCAAGGAGGTCACTTGGGCATGGACTGTCCACAAAGATCTCTTAAACGTTCAAAAAACTAACTCACTCTGTGGGAAATGACCCACCCACAGAGCCAGAAGAAAATCCTAAACCACAGGGTCAGAAAAAGCGTGGAACGTTAACTGAAGGGTCACAGTTGCCGCCACCTCAGCCATCTATGTTTGACGAAGATGAAAATTCAATGATGGAACCTATAGAGGAATTATTACAAGTTGGGGTCACCGAATATCCAACAGAAATATTCGACCTTCTTAAATCATCCCTTGAAACTGTAATTGAGGAGATCCATTCTCGATGCAGTCCTCATTAATCAAGCATGATTCTACTTCCCTTAAGGGATCAGTCAATCCTGACAATCCTACACTTACTAATTTACTCCAACAGGAGTCTACATTAAATACGCCTATATTGAAAGGCCCTTGTCTTCATCTTAAAAACTTATCAACATCTTCACCTGCTACTCTAGTTATAGGGGTCATAATAGATGATTCCCAACAAACACAGGTAATAGACGCTCTTGTAGACACTGGAGCTTCAGTTAGTATTGTGACAAACAGAACCTACAAACTCGTAGATCCTAATAAATATCCTATACGGCTTCAACCTGATGTTAGTATTCGTGGCATCGGTGATGTCGTTTTCGAAGTTTTGGGGGCTGTCACACTATCATTACATCTTTCCAACGATTACAGAACACAATCTAGGGACTTTGTGATAGTTCCAGATGAGGTGGTATGTTACGTAGTAGTAATTGGTTATGATCTTTTACAATCAGAGTATATTTTGCCAGACTTGGCCAACAAAGAACTCATAACTAGACATGACAATGTCTTGACAATCATCGCAAAAGATATAAGAACCACCGAAGGTCAAGAGCATGCTGCTAAACTAGACAAAGATGTACTAATTCCACCTAATAAAGGAGTTAAAGTGGCTATAAAACCAGAAGAGGTCTTAAGAAATCGAGATTTGTCTAGCGAAACACTACTATTATTTACTCCAAATGATAAAAATCACTTTGTGATGGACCATGCGGTCATATCTTATACATTTAACACTCCAGTAGTGCTGCCTTGTTATAATATTTCTAGTAATATAATTAAAATCAAATCAGGTTACCCACTCGGGTCATTTTCTGTAAGTCCTATTAAATCAGTACCTGTAAATGTGGTCGAACTCACACAAAAACCTCAAAACACGTACCAGGAATGGACATCTGACAATCTCAGAGAGGCTTTTGAGCTTGATTCAACAGACTTAACACAAGAACAAAAGGACCAATTAATACAACTCTTACTCAAATATCCAACTGCCTTAAGCCTCGGAGATGCAGATGTAGGGTGCACCTCTATTTTGAAACACTCCATCGAAACTCATATAGACGATCCTATATGCGAACCTGTTAGAAGACTTCAAGGTCCGATTTTATATGAAGTGGAGGAAGTGTGCAGAAAACTCGAAGCTGAAGGTATCATCAGACAATCATTTTCTCCATACTCAGCACCAGTAGTACCCATCAGAAAACCTGATGGAACTATGCGTCTATGTAGACTACCACAAACTAAATTCAGTCACAAAAGGAGATTCCTTTCCCATTCCTAATCTTATAGATACCCTATTTAGCCTTCAGGGCAAACAATACTTTTCAACTATTGACCTTATAAAGGGGTACTATCAGGTTGAAATGGCGGAGGACAGCATCGAGAAGACTGCATTCTCAACTCCATTATCCCATTGGGAATTTCTCAGAATGTCTTTTGGCGTGAAAAACGGACCAGCCATGTTCCAGAGAGCCATGCACTTGGTTTTAAGTCACCTCTCATGGGAAGAAGTCATGGTTTATCTGGACGATGTGCTTATCATCACTAAAACCTTTGCGGAACATTTGGCAGTATTAGAAGAGGTTCTTATTGCATTCAGAGACAACGGCTTCAAACTAAAACCTTCAAAAACGTATTTACTAAGACGAGAGGTAAACTTCCTGAGACATGTAATTTCAAGTAAGGGTATGATTCCCTTGGAAAAGAATCTTAAGGGAATTAGAGACTTCGAAGCACCAACAACCGTTAGAAAAGTTCGACAGTTTATGGGACTGGTTAATTTTTATCGCCGGCATATACCGAACTGTTCAGTGATTGCAAAACCCCTGTTTGACCTACTAAAATGTAAATCAACAATCCCTTGGACGGATGAATGTCAACAAGCTTTTGACAAATTAAAACAACTCTTAACTAAACCACCCTTATTAACCTATCCGGATCGTACAGAAAAAGCACAACCACTATTACTTTATACAGATGCATCGGGAATAGGTGCAGGAGCCTGTCTTAGCCAGGTTCAGGATAATGAAGAAAAACCTATAGCATACATCTCAACAGTATTTTCAAAGGCTCAAAAGGGGTATAGCACTACTGAAAGGGAGGTTGCTGCCATTCGCTGGGCCGTCAGGTCATTAAAACCGTTCCTATACAAGATTAAAGTCATAATATACACGGATCACAAACCTATCCTATTCTTGCAAAACATGCCACTTGTAAACCACAGGGTCGCCCGAACTCTGGAGGAGTTAAACGACCTCGATTATGAACTTCACTATTTACCGGGTAAACAAAACATCGTAGCAGACTTTTTGTCTTGTAATCCTCACGAAATTAAATCTGAACCAATTGATAAAAGTTATATCCCAGAAATTCCAGACGGATTTTTAGAACTTCCAATGCCTGGAGGAGGGGATTCCCTTTTTCAATGTTTTTCGCAGTATTTATATAATAATGTAAGTCAACATATATCACTGCGTGTAAAAATAGTACAAGAATTGATAGATCACAGAAAAGACTATCATTTGCCAACAGGTAAAGGCGAAAAACAAACGCTTCAACAATTAAAATTGTCAAAATATCCAGGCCAACTGCCTTTTACACATAGCATCCAAGCTTTTGCAACAATGTTCAAAGTGCTAGTGTACAGTTTTAAAGAACACCCTCTTCAATTCGGAATAACAACATCTGATCCAGAAGAGAAAACCTGTTACTTGTTTTGCAGAGGAGGGATACACTTTAATCTTTTAACACCTATGAATCCAGATGGGTTACCAACATCAGTTGCTACAGCAATAATAGCATATCCTCAATTGCAACCTGTTTCTAAATGTCTCCCGGTAACTCTTTATAATTTAGAGCCAGATATTCTGATGGAAGAGGATATATCAGAATTAAATCTTCATCTTCTTTACGAATTAATGAGCTCTGGTGGGGAGGAGATGACTCTAGACAAATTGCCTAACACTATTATATCTTCACATAATTTTTCTTTAGTATTGAATTCACAAGATTCAGGGGAAGTCATTATGTCTCACATAACTAAATGTCAGCAGATTGATCCTCTGTTGAGGAGGTTGATGAGAGCTTTGCGGTACAATCAACCCTTCAGGGGACCCTTAAAATTATTCAGTCGTTCAAGAAATTTTTTGTTTGTTCAGGATGACCACATAATCCACTGCAATCGCAATAAATCATTATCACTACGTGGTATCGTTCAGTTTTGCCGTACAGGTGGCCGTAATCAATCATTTCGAATTTGTTCATATAGGGCAGAATAAATTATATGCTCTTATAGAAAATATAATATGGCATCCCAAGTTGCGAATGATCTGCCAGGATGTCACTAAATCTTGTCACACTTGTCAACTCGCAAAAATTTCTAACATCTTTTGGGCACCACCTAAGATTAAGATCAATACTCATCATCCATTTGAACTAACAGCAGTTGATCTTTTACAATTACCTAAATCCAGCAAAGGAAACAACTATGTATTGGTTTTTATAGACCATTACAGTAAATGGGTGGCTGCAGTGCCCATTAAAACTAAGCATACTGCAATAGTAACAACAGCTTTGGAAAATATCATACCATACTTACCAGTAATTCCATCAAGGCTAATGTCAGATAATGCCAGGGAATTTAGAGGACCTCTCTTTGAAAATTTGCTCCGTTCCTTAGGCATTTATCATGTTTATACAACACCGTACAACCCTTCATCTAATGGTATAGTGGAAAGAATGAACCGTACCCTAATACAGTATTTACGTGTTTCTCTAAAAGATCCTGGTCATTGGGATATTATATTGCCACAAGTCATATTAAAATATAATCACCTGAAACATTCAGAAACAGGAAAAACACCTACGGAAATTTTATTTAGAGATGCCCATGGAGTCCATCCAAAATTACCATGGACAAAGTTTACCCAGTATTGGGATGAAGGGCATGATAAGTACCAACCTTACTCCCTAGGTCAATTGGTAGCTCTTAAAGTTCAATTACCAGGAGATCTCACTTTGAACAAATTTAAAGAAAGGTACCAAGGACCACTAACAATAATTAAAGTAAACTTAAATGACGTAACATATATTGTTGAGGCTTTAGACACCAAACGACAATATAGGGTTCATCATCGACAATTAAAACGATGGAATTCACCACCATAATATTTAGCACGAACTCCAATCTTCATCGAACTTCTAACACGACCCTTAGCTCCTGCTCTAGAACCACTGGAGGAAATTGAGGAGGAGCTGGGCGAAACAACACCTGATGTGACAACTGTTTATGAAATACCGAATTTTGAAAATGTGTCGGACTACGACGAGGAATTTGGAGCGTTTCCGGAATGTTCCACCTCCGGATTCTCTAATTCATATATCACCTGAATCAAAGTATCCTGTTAGCGAATTCCTTTAAACGATCCCGGTACAGGTGATGTGCGATCAAAGATTCCAACGGATAGGAGCATTTGATAGAGAACGACCAGTTGAGCGATATCTCATCATATCATTTGGGGAGTTTGTTTCTAACACCGGAACAGATATCGGTGATACCTCTTTTAATTAATAATCACCTAACTTGAAATATTTCATCTTCGGACATAAAGGACACACCTACATATATTTCTTATACTCCTATTAATATAACTCAAGAAAGAGAACAGTTACCATGCCTCAAAGACAGGCAGGAAGTTATCCGATGAGATTATCGTCCAGAGCACTTATGGGCTCTCACAAGCCAGAATCCTTGGAGACAATATCACTCCTTTAGATTCCATTATGAAAGAGCATCAACTCCTGTTTGCGCGGTCTAGTGACCCAAGATACCCAAACTGGAACTTCAAAAGATCAGATACCACATCACTCAACTAGAAATCCAAGACGATCCATCGGAATACAGCATTCAAGTCACCAAAGAATTTCTAGAATGACAAGTCTCCCAATTTAAAACACCACCCCTCAATCTTCAAACTACTTTTGGAAAAAGGAAAACAGTGCGATGGGCACCAACCTTATCTACAAGGGTGTGCGAGGAGGACAGACTAGATGGATCAATGAGGTTCGCAGGGTCGATAGCCTCTCGTACACGCCAGAGAACTTCTCTAGAAGAACACACACATCCCTGGGTACAACCCCGTGTCTTGGAAAGGAGACGAAGAAGGCATACAGTCGCAGAGGAACACTTGGAAGAGGAAACCGGATGAAGAAGGACCTGAAGATAAGGAATAAATTTGTTTTCAATTCTTTGTAAGTGTTTTCAATTCTTTATAAGTGTTTTAATTCTTTGTAAGTGTTTTGTGCATAAATTTTGTAATAATTGTACTTTTGCTTAATAAAAATTTTATATAGTTGTTTTATTTTATTGTGTAAAATATGAATAAAAATCATTCCTATTTGAATAATTGAATAAGATTAATCATTACCTAAAAAGCTGCAATTGTTTAAATAACTGAAGTAACCGAAGAACATGGTGATCATCTTTTCAATTCATTGTGTGATGCTCTGGTGAACTGGATCACCTTGACAACTACGCGAATATGCATGTTGACTATTACACACCTGTAAAAGAACAAAAGAAAGCGACATCGGTATAACATCTGATTTAATAATAAAATTGTATGTATTAATTAAAAATTTTCTTAAATAAATAAATGATATTTCTCTATATTGTTATTTTTTTGGTATGTTTTATGTCCTATCCTTAAAAGGAGACCGGCACATACACCCTTCTAGATGACAAAAGCTTCACAATTTCGTCTTTGCCAGGTTATTATAGAAGATGAAGATGCAACCCTTAACATCCCTTAACTATCAATATCCCTTGCAGGTCCGGGTTCCTCCGGAACTTCGTCCAAAGAACGGAAATACTTGCGACCTGTAAGGTCATCTGAAACTAGACATAGATTAAAGGTTCATTTAAGTATTTCTTGCACGGATTTGAACCTTACCACTTTCGGAAAATCCTTGACTTTCTTTAAAACAATACTGTGCATAAGATTACCACACCTGGATAGGAGGAAATTTGCCATATTTGCAAAAATTTAATTCAGGATTATGAGCGAAATGGACCATAAACAATTTTTCTACCACACTACGACACTAAAAGTTCTTTTTCTACAACTGCATTCCCCTTTTCTCCGTCATGTTACGACGGGTGGGGAGGAAATGTAGGGTTTTTAATTATGCTAGTGACAGAGGAATCTTTTCTTTCTTTTACAGCAACTCTAATTTTTATTCTGCAAATCCACACAGTTCCATTAACGGATGTTTTCAAATTTAATCATTAAGAACTTATTTGGTAAGGAGTTATAATTCACATGCACAAGAAATTGATATATTCATTTGTTCTGAAATACCTTTGATGGGTTCAAATTTGAAGGGTTTTTGTAAGTATGAAATTTAATTTTGTAGGTCACAACTTTTTGGAACTTTTTGAACCTCAAGTCAAGGGTTACACAGCTATCAACTACACACATTCCTTCATAAGGATCTTATCTCAATTAGCAAAGGCTGTTCTTGCTTGAGGTAAGCCTAGACAATTTGAAATTTCAACACTCATATATACACCTTGAACACATATTTGTTTAGTAAACTAATCTATTTTAAAATTAAAAAGTAACAAAATATATGTAGATAAATTAATATTAGATATTTTTTTTGTAAATTAAGATAGGAAGAATGGACATTCGGCGGAGTCGGCTCGTATAAGTCAATAAGGAATGGATCAAGCACCCAAAATGACGTCTGTAGCTCACGTTCAGAAGCACTCTCCCAACTTAAGGAAGACCCAGGTTCGTCACTGGCCGGTCGTGTTTGAGTGTGAGCTATTCTCTTCTTGCTCCGTCTTGCTCAGACTTAAAAATTGGGGAGACCCGTATGAAATTCTTGCATTCCACATTCTTGGACGGGGAGTGCTTGGTTGCATTGTTGGACAAGGAGTCCAACTTTTTTGGACGGGGAGACCCGTTTTCATTTTTCACATTTTTGGACGAGGAGTCCACTGTACATTTTGGACCAGGAGTCCAATTTTTTATCATTACATCACTTAATTTCTCTACTTTCATCCAAAAAGTAATCAGTATTTAGATTTTCTATATTACACTCTTTGAAATCAACTTGGAAAGAATGGCCAAAGTAAATATATAAGCCTGTGGTATTTTATTATATTATTAACTTATTAATTATTAAACACAAAGACAGCATAGTACTGCATATGATAATCAATCTCATTAATATTATTGAAACTGAGCAAGTGAGAATAATAAACAAAAACATATCCTATGAAGTGCCAAATGTTTATTCTTATTTGCTTATCTAATAATAGTGATTATTGTGTTTTTTTTGAAGTTTGGTACAAGAAATACTAAAAGTGACAATATTCACCACTGCCAAACTAGTGTACTTGTGTATCATTAGGTTTAATTTCTGTGTCTATTTAATATTGTGCCAACTGACATTACAAGTAAATTCTAAAGAGTTGCATAGAAACGGGTAATAATAGTTACCACTGCTAAATTATTATTATACATATACCTTAAATTTTTTTTACTTTATTAGTTGGTCCTGACAAACTGTTAAAATAAATGAAAATCTAGTCCATGAAATAGTTTTGTATGATCTATATATGTATTTTGTAATTTTTTTTATATGCACCACCTCTTTTCATTATAGGCGAGCTGATGATGATATATATATTTTAATGCACAAAATTTGTTCCTTTTAATGCCGGCATTTAATGTATTGGCTTTGCATATAGCTGTGGGGAACTGAATTAAAGTGTGATATATATCTATTTGACTAGCTTTTATTACTAAA
>JABUQX010016356.1:75000-82500 GCA_015478945.1 Trachelipus rathkii | reverse complement strand
TATATATATAAAGACATACTTTATATTCGGTAAATGGAAATTATTTAGAATATTTAAGAAAAAAATAATATCAATTCATTGAAATATGAGCCAAAATGGAAAATTTCGTGGCTCGTTCATTTTACAAAAAGTACCAAAAGTACTTTGCAAATTTTCAAGTACAAAAGTGCAAGTACAAGTACATGGGTTTAGAAACTGCAAGCTACAATACACAAAAAATTACTAAGTACAAGTACTCTGAGCGTGGTAGACCTAATCTAGAATTATAAATTCTAAAGATATTGGATAAATTTTATATATTATATAAATATATATATATATATAATAATATATATTTTATAGAAAATATTAAAATAATATTTTAAATTTTTTTATAAAATTTTATTGAAAATTTTAATTTAGTAAATATATATATATATACTGTTATATATATATATAATATATATAATATATATAATAGATATATATAATAATATATATATATAATAATAATATTATAGAATATATATATATATATATTATAATATATATAGTATATATATAATATATATATACATAATATATATACTATATATATATATATATATATAATATATATATAGTATATTATATATAATTATATATATATATATATATATATTATATATATATATATATAATATATATATATATATATAATATATATATATATAAAGCCTTTTTCGTTTTTGCATTTGTGCTTACGAGACAAGAAATGCTCGAGTTTGCGTTCGTTTTTCTCAAACAGAAAAATTGTAAGAAATGCTCACCAATTAAACATAAGGAATTTCCTTAATTCTTCTGTAAGGTTTCTATTCCTGTGCTTGCCGGAATAATCTTAAGCACTTCTTTACGAAAAAATGGAAACAAACAGGATGGCGGCGTGGTAGGCCTCGTCTGAATTATTATTTATTATTTCATTCAATAAAATCAGCTTTAAATCTAATTCTTTCCAAAATGGAGTAAACATACAATAGTGCATCAATTAATTATTATTACATATAAAACCATTTGCTATTTTTTTTATTTCAGTATTCCAAAATCATGTGCTCCATCACAACATTTGATTTCAGTGTTAAAAACAAAAGAATTTTTAAAGTACGAAATCGAGGTCGTTTAAACAGGAAATTCGTGCTAAAACTGGGTGAGCATTTCTTATCGAGCGTAAGCACAAATGACGAAAACGGTCTAAATTAAAAGCAAAGAAAATACTAAAAATTTCAATTTCTTCATAAAAAACGCTTTGTATGTTACAATTATGATTAAAAAGAGACCGAACTAAAAGAAATTAGTCCCAAGGTAAAACATTAGTGCTTTGGCTACTTCTATTTATCGGCAGACCAATAATACTTTACTTGCGACTATTTCTTCATTCTATCTCCATTATTCATAAAATTGCTTGTCTAAGGCCCCGCATACACAATCTTTGTATTGTCTGATGAGATTATTCCATTAGAAATCACCTTCTCGTAAATGTATACTTTAGTCTTTATCCTTTCTAACCTTTTGATAAAATTGTTTACTCGTTTCTCAAACACTTATCGCCCTAAAACTACTGCATAGGATGTTCCTAAACTTCCTGTTTACGCTCGGCTTCTCTACATTCAAATGATCTTCACTTTCAGATTAGAAACATCTTAAACAAAAAATTTCCACAATGCAAGTTTCTTATATTTTTTATTAACAACAACTCAGATTGTCAGTTCTGTTAAGATAAAGAAAAGCACCCAAAGAGTATTAGGATATTGATGAGAGCTTTACAAAAATATAAAGTGTGAGCAGAACCAACATCACTATGTAGGTCAAAACTTTCCTATAACAAAGATGCATCCGTTCTAAACCACATTTGGCCTGTTCCTTTCACACTAATCCTCCCTATCTATCGACCCGAGAATTTAGCTGTCAGAGATCACTATAACCGCAATAGGCAAACTATATCTCTTCAAAAAATTCTCCATTCTCCAAAATGCTTCTGCAGATGAAGAACTTAAAAATTTGGAATCTTTATATATAAAAACACTTAAACCTACACTTAATATCCATAAGACTTCTTTGGCACTCCTGATTGCCTGAACTAATTGCAAACAATTGGAATCAGCTGTTGTGATGGAGCCCGTCGATTTCGGATAAACAAAAATAAAAAAAATAATAAATGGCTTATATTACAAAAAAATTGATCAACTATTGTGATGGAGTTTATCGATTTGGAAGAAATTAGATTTAAAGCCAGATTTTATTGAGTGAAATGTACATCAATTCAAACGGCCTACAACGCCGTCACTTTTTTTGTTTACACATTTTAGTAAGAACGTGCTAAATTCAGCAATCACAGGAAATAGCAATCTTACAGAATTAAAGAAATTCCTTACGTTTCTTACGATTTTGCGCTAAGTTTAACAAAAACTAATGCAAACTCAAGCATTTCTTACGTTTTGTTAAGCACAAATGCAAAAATGAAAACGTCTATATTAACATACAGTAGAGATAGATACGAAAATTATCAGACAAATAAGGATATATATATATTATATATATATATATATATATTAGATATAATATATATATTATATAATATATATATAATATAAATATATAATATATTATATATATATATATATATATAATATATATATAATATATATATATATTATATATATATATATCGAAATCAATTTAAAGATGCAAAATGTGTGGTATCGGTTAAAGGTATCTGCAAAATTTTACCGATACTACTACTCTTAAAATTCCTGATACTGATACCTCAAAAAACGACTGATACCATAATGAATGAATGAGTAAAGTAATGAATCGATGAGGGAGCATGTGAACAGATATGAAGTGATAGAGAGAAAGTGTAAGGTGGTTGGTAAAGTGGATTTGGGTGAAGATATGAAGTGTGGCATTTACTTGAGGGTTGGCGAATGTGAGAGACACAAAGGCAAATAGGTGTTAGCAATATTGTTGGTAAGGATGATGGGTGTTTCGGACTTTTAGGGATGCTCTGGTAAATATATGTGAAGGTTTTGGCAAGAAAGCAGAGAACAGAAGTGATGCAGTTGAGAGTGGTGAGAGTGGTTGGTTTACAAGTCAGCGTATGTCGTCTAATGGGCCCATGAATGAAGAGTGGTTCAATGGTCAATTGCTGAATGTGAGAGATAAGGATGGTATAGTGTGTGAGTGTAATATTTGTCGGTCGAAATTTCATTATGCATATAAATGTCCATCAAGAGGTATGTTGAACAGAGGAGAAGAGGTTATGGTAGTGTTGGTGTAGGTAGAGGCCAACAAGTAGTGATAGAGTAGAGGATAGTGTAGAAAGTGGTAAAGCAAGTGGCAATAGTGTAGGTGAAGATAGGAGGATTTTCTGTGGTGAAAGAGTGGTGAGGGGAGCGTATGGAGGCGAAAGAGGTGACCTGTGTAGATCCGACAAACATTTGTGGAGAAATTGTAATGTGTATGATGATTATAGTGAGTTGTGTTTCAAGGAACAGGGAGTTACACATGGTGTGGACAAAGTAGAACAGATAGAAAGATAGGAATTGTTAGGGGAAAACAAGTAGTGGAACAGGCAAAACAAGTGAAAGCGGGTGATGGTTCAAATAATCATGGAATGGGAAGAGGAATTAGTTATTCAAAAGAGTGATAAGGTGAGTATTAGCAGTAGTAATAGTAATTCTGAATGGGATGCGATTTGTGGTACTGATGCTCATGGGTACGATAAGTATGATGATGAGGAAGGAAAAAGGGTGTGTTATACTTTGTTGGTAAGAGCGGATGACAGTGAAAAGTCAAAATCTAAGATAAAAGATGATGAAAGGCTAAATAAGAGTATGGAAGAAAGTTGTGGTGGTGATACGTTAGTGGTTCCTTTAAGAATATGTAAGAGTGATGATGAAGAGAAGGTTGTGAGAATATGTAAAGAGTTGGAGGATGTAAGAGTAAAGAAACATAGTGAAACTATGGGAATGATCAGTAATGTGAAGAAAGTAGCAGTAGAAGAAGATGTGAGTGATATCATTGGTGATAAGTGTTTTGGATGGTAGTAAAGTAAAGGAGTCTACTGTGGGAGCAGAAATGGTGGTGGTAGAACAATGTCTGGATGTGGTGATTATAGATGCGTGTGAAAGTGAAGAAGAAGAAGAAAGTGAAGGTGTCAAAGAAACGAAAAAAGGTTGAGATAAGTGCTGTAGTGAATAAGCAGAAAAAAGGTGGTTGGTCCGATGATTTAGATTGGTTTTGGGAGGATAGGATGTAAATGTTGGTGTGTGAAGTGTGGGTAACATATGAGTGAGTTGTGTTATTTGTGAGTGACGAAGTTTAAGGTTGTTTGTGCTGTTATGTTGTGGTGTGGTGAGTGTTTTGCTATTATTGTAAGAGTGTTGTGGTGAAGTGTAATGTGCAGTTTTGTGTGAGTGAAGTGGTGAGTTAATATGTGCATGTTTGTATGTCGAGAGTAGTAGCAGTAGAGTAAAGAGTAGTGGTTTGTATGGGTGTTTGTTTTGTAGGTTTTGTATTAATGTTGTTAAGTGGTGGTAAGTTTATAATTTGTTGTGTTGTAGTTGTGATGGACTTGGGTCGTGTGTAGTGTGAGTTTCTGTGCAAGTGAAGGGTGGGGAGAGAAAGGTATAAGATTGATAAGGGTTTATTTGTTGTGTTTCTTGTATCTTAAGGTGTGAGGTTTGATGCATGAGAATGAAGTATCCTCTTGGCTCTATGCTTATTTCATGTTGTGCAGGATTGAAAAAGATGAAGATTGAATGCGTGCTTAGTTACTGGGCCGACCAAGTCGGCAGTAGAAGAAAATTTTTAAAAATTATCCAATATTTATTTATCTATTTCAGTCATTGTAATTCAGTAATCTGAAGGTACGTGAGTAACAATTTGTGGTAGTAATGTGTAAGTGACACTAATAAACAGTTGAATTAGTGCAGTAAAGTTTTAAAAGTGTATAAAGTGAAAACAAAAAGTGTAGTAATTTGTAAATACAGTTGCTGGTAGTAATGATTCCTCGTGTAATGGTTACAGGTGCTACAGACACCGTTAAGAGGCTGTGTAGGTATACTGAGGAAACGTGAAGGTAACCTAGTATGTTTACAATTGTTAAATTCTTTAATTAGATACAGAAGTGTGTTATCTAAAGAAAAAGCACCTTTAAGTTTCTCAAATGATATAACAGGAATACTGATCAGCAGCAGCCTTTAGGCGAGTTAAATTTGTATCCTGCTTGCGCTTTGTTACCAATTGATTTTTATCATGTTGGATGTTAAATCAGTGAGGGATTAGGATGGGATTATCGGATCATTATGTTGTTTCTATGTAAAATTAAGTTAGTAGGGGCTTGGATGGAGAGGAAGGTGATACGGAAAAGAAGTGGGAAGAATTAAGAGTGAAAAGTTAAGAGAACAATATAATAAAGATAAGTGTCTAAGAGCACTCTCAAGTAAATCAGTTGAATGTGAACAAGTTGAAACTGAATAAATCTGGGAGCAAATGAGAAGCAGTTGTTAGCAGTGCAAAGGAAGTATGTAGATGGGCTAAAGTAGGAAGTAAAAATGTTAACAGTGAGTGGTGGAATGAAGAGGGTGATGCAAGCGGTTAAAAGAATATAAGAAGCGTGGTTGAATGTACTAAAAGCAAATGATGAAGTTTCAAAAGAAATATGTTTGGAAGTATATATATATAAGGAGGAAAAGAAAAGTTTAAAAGGTGCATACATAGGAGAAAAGGAGAGTAAAGAGAACAAGTTTTGGAAGGAGGATGAATGGGGACTTCAAGGGAATAGGAAGCTCTTTCTGGAAGGAAGCGCGAAAGGTTAAGAATGAGAATAAGGGGAACCTGTATAGATAATGAATAGGGATGGTGCTTTTGTAACTGATGAAATGGATGTGAGGGGAGTTGTTGGAAAGAACACTTCGAGAATCTGTTTAATATTTTAACAGTAATGAAGAAGTGATAGAGAATGTGTATGGGTTTGATGGTGCAAGAAGGAAATAGGCATTTTGGGATGAGGTCATGTAGCAAAGGAGGAGGTAATGGGTCGAGTGAGAAAGTTGAAGAATGGTAAATCTGCCAGAATATAGATGAAATTACTGGTGGAAATGATCAAGAACGGAGGCAAGATGGTGATTGATTGATTGTGGAAGTTGTGTATAAAGCGTTTATGGAGGGTCTAGTTCCGAGGGATTGGAGGAGAGCAGTAATAGTAACCCTTATTATAAGGGTGAGGGAGAAAAGGGGAACTGTAGGATTATAAGGGGAATTAGTTTATTGAGTGTTGTACGGGAAGATATAGTGGCTGGTATTTTAGTCGAAGATGCGCGCGAGTGACTGAAAGGACTGATTGGTGAAGCAAGGTGAGTTTAGGAGTGTAGAGGATGTGTGGATCAAAAATCTTTCATTGAAACAAATGACTGAAAAATGAGGGACAAGAAGAATAAATTGTATTTAGGTTTTATGGATTTGCAACAGGCGTATGATAGGATTAATAGGGAAGCTCTATGGCAAGTGTTAGTAATATATGGTGTTGGTGGTAGGCTTCTGAATGGAATCAAAAGTTGTATGATGATAGTGAAGGCAATCTGTAGAATTAAATGGGTGTCAAAAGTGAATTGGTTTAATTTTAATAGTGGAGAAAATGAGGCAGGGATATCTTATGTCCCCCTTGGTTATTCAATTTTGTATAGGGTGGGTAAAAAAACCGTGCTCAGTTTTTTAAAAAAGACATTTAAAAAAAAAAACAAAAACAAAGGCCTATATTTGTTTTTTTTTTAAATTACTTTTTTTTTCATATATATCAAGTCTTTTTAGGGTATTTAGCATTAAAATACAGTAAATACAATATGTTCAACAGAGGTATGCAATATATTAAATGTGAGTTTAGTTTATTAATAAAAAGTTTTTATTAGTGCTGCTAGGCATACTAATCTATTTACATTTCACATGATCTGAATTATTATTATTATTATTATTTATTATATTATTATTATTATTATTATTATTATTATTATATATATATATTATATATATATTATATTATATATATATAGATATATTTATATATCTATATATATAATAGTATATATAATATTATATTATATATATATATTATATATATATATAGTTATAATATATTATACATGAGGTGGGCGCGATCCGTTTACTCCGTTAACTTACGGAACTAGTTTTTTCAGAACGGAAGTACGAACATCGTTAACTTTTCTTTCATGTAACGCTCCCAATAAATAAGTTCCGTTATTTTTTTCTCCGTACTTTTTAGTCCCGTTACACTTTTGGTTCGACGCTTCTTGCATGTTGATAGCCCAATTGACCACCCGATCCAAGTTAAAAAATCCTTTATAATAATATATATATATATAATATATTATTATATATATAAATATATATAATATTATATATATTATAATTATATAATTATATATATATATATATAATATATATATATATATTATATATAAAGGTCAT
>JABUQX010016356.1:55000-70000 GCA_015478945.1 Trachelipus rathkii | reverse complement strand
TGTGCTAATATCCGTAATTTGCGCTAGAGGGTGAACATTTGAGAGTACTACACCCCCCTCCTTATAGGGCTCTGCCCATGAGTGGTGGTGACAACTGTAAAAAAAAATCCTTGAATGGGTCAGATATGTGGCAAATGCACTGAATCTCCGTAATTCCACCCCACCCAAAACATCACTCAGATTATCCCAGAAAATCGTACTCTTTTCAACATTACCTCAGATGGATCATATTGTCGCAACCACACCTTAAAAATTTTTGACGCTTTTCAACTTAATTTAACCTTTAGACTTCTAGTACTCACACACAACAAAATCTACGAATAGCTCTCTACCACACACTCACTTATCAGAATTGGCAAATCGCTTCTATCCCCTCTCATTCTTTCCACAGCAACACACACATTTCACACCACAAAACCACACCACTCATTTTCGCCGTTCCCTTTCTCTTTGTTTTCACGTCCACAAGCGAGCAAGATCAATTGCCTTTCTAATACATCATCACCTCTCTCCTCAACATTTTTATTCCTCTGACATTTTATATACAGATACGATTCATACATTTTCGCGGAAGGATAGAAGGGCGCTTACTGCGATCCCGACCTTCCCGAGGCATGCATTAGCATTCCTGGCAAAAGATAAGTGTAGTGGGCAGCCAACCCAACTACCACCCGGTCCCTTAGTCCGCCCTTTTCTACGACACGCAGGACATACGATGTGGGCAATTTTTCTCCCTACACCGTATGGAATAATAAGAGATAGTGGATGTCTGTAAGATGTTGTCTAGCAGAGGGGTGTGGATATAAGTATGTGTATATGATATGTTGTCTGGAGGATGAGTGTGGATATGAACGTATTACATAGTATATATATATTATATAATATAATATATATAATATATATATATATATATATATATATATATATATAATATATATATATATTTATATAATATATATATTTATATATATATATAAATATTATTGTATTATTTTATTATTATTATTATTATTATTAATTATTATTATTTATTATTATTGTTATTATTATTGGTTTTATTATTATATCAAAATTCTTAATATTTGTTCATTTAATCGGATTTGCCGATGATGATTTTAAAAAAATATGCGATTTTTGCCGATGGATTAGAGTAAACTGGCTCTATTTTTCATCTATCTTTTTTCTCACCAAGACTGATGGTAAGCGTGCGTAACAAGCATCAGAAATAGAAATGCAGTAGAATAGAATAGTGACAAGAGACGAAAAGAAAAGCCCAGCTTACCCGCCGCACGCCCCCCCCTCTGACAATTAATAGTAGGACTCGTCGCAGTCAGAAATCCACCATACTTCACGGGGCTGCGACGGACCCTCACTATGGTAAATCGTCAGAGTAAGGGTCATCCCTTGACCCAGCTGGGCCACAACCATAATCCCTCACAAAACCTCGCCATTCTCTCCTATTATGCACCTTTATTCTCGCCGCTGCCAAACTCACATTTGCTGTCCTTCAGACTGTCGTTTACTGACCAATCCACTTTTTCGTTCGATTCTCCAGCCGGTCGGTTTTCCAACACACTCGCCTATATCATTCAGCCTTAAAAAACCCCAACTATTAGTTCATGCCTCCACAGTACCAAACCAGCTACATAACTCTTCTAATTTATTCTTTCATTTACTCCTTTCCTTCACACCACCAACTCTCTAATATGTTCATTCCTCATTTTATCAATCGCTTTCTCACACCTAGCCATGCCTAAGATGTCCATGCTGAACACGATTGAACCTTTGATCTTACTTCTTATTCCCACACCATAGTCTCACTACTATACAATAACACAGGGAACAACATACCTTCATGTAAGAACTTCTGCGCACAAAGACTTTAGTCCCTTTACATTCACTCGATTTAATTGCACCAGCCACAACTTTCTGCATTTCACAACTTTCCTACTACACTCTGCCTCATCCGTTCCCTTCCTTCTCATGCCCCAAAAAAACAAAAATAATAAAGAAATTTTTTTTAAAATTATTTTTAAAAACAAACCTCAGAACACTTGTCAGCTGCTCACACCTATCCTAAAACATAACTTCAGCACACTGAGGTGTCCTCACTCACAACCATTAACCTTACTCTTATCTACGTTTAACTTTCAAACCCTTCCGTTTACACACACCCTGCCAAAATCTCTCTACCAATCCTTCTCAAACTCTCAGATTCGCCCGACACCATAAACCAAATCATCCGCAATTATAATAGGTAGGCAACCCTCCACTCATCTCCACATTCTAACACAATTCCGGTCACTGCCCACCTTCATTCTTCATAAACCCGATCCATATACAAATTGAATAACCAAGGAGACCATAGCCACCCTGCCTCACTCCGCTATATAATACTAAAGCCAATCAATGTGACACCATTTAATTCTTAAACACGGCCCTCTTCTCTACAGTATTTTTTTGATTCCATTCAGAAGCCTACCACCACACCATATATCACTAACACCTGCATTAGAGCTTCCCTATTAACCTATCATAACGCCTGTTGCACATCCATAAAACCTAAATACAATTGTATTCTTCTCCCTCATTTTCTTAATCATTGCTTCAATGTAAAAGATTTGTCCACACATCTCACTACTTCTAACAGCACTTTGTTCTCACCAATCGTCCTGCAGTCCACTCGCGCACTCTTTCTATACCAAATACCAGCATATTCTTCGCCCTACAACACTTCAACTAACTATTCCCCCTATAATTTTCTACAGTTTCCCTTTATCTCCTTACCTTATAATAAGGGTACTTATTACTGTTCTCCTCCAATCACTCAGACTATACCTCCATAAACCATTATTACAACACTTCCAAGATCTATCAATCAACACCCATCTTGCCTCACATTCTTGATCATTTCACCAGTAATTTCATCTATAACCTGAGATTTCACCATTCTTTTACTCTCTCACTCTACCGCCATCTTCCTCCGTCTTTGCTAATAACCTTCATTCCAAAAATACGCTATTCCTTCTGGGTCATCAAACACACACATTTCACTAATACCTCTTCATTACTGCCAATATTATAAGCAGATTTTTCGAAGTGTTTCTTTCCACACTCCCCTCACATCCATTTCATCAGTTACAAAAACACCATCCAATTCTTAATTCTGAGAAGGTTTTCTTATTCTAATTTTTTAACCTTTCCCGCTGTCCTTACAGAGAGTTCCTATTTCCTTGTATGTCCCCATTCATCTCCTTCCAAACTGTTCATTTCCCTCTTTTTTCTGTTACGTATGCATCTTTTAGTCATTTCTTTTTTCCTCTTATATATAATTCCAAGCATCTTTTCTTTTGAAACTTCATTTGCTTTTTAGACATTCAACCACGCTTCTTTTGTACTTTTACGCTTGCATCACCTCTTCAATTCACCACTTCAACTCGTTAGCATTCTTACTTCCTACTTTAGCACACCCACATACTTCTTTTGCTCTGCTAACAATTGCTTCCATCATTTGCTTCCAGATTTATTGCAGTTTAGCTTGTCACATTCAACTGTTACTTGCGAGCGTTCTGTACATACTTATACTGTATTATCCTTGTTCACTAAACTTCACTCTTAAATTTTACCCTCTTCCTTCCGTTTCCCTTTCCTCTCACATCCAAGTCCCCATTAACGTCTTTATCATAGAACATATGATCCGCATAATCTATTCCTAACCCCTCACTGGCTTTAAATCCAATCACTAGCTACTTCAAATCTTTCTTAGCATACAAAAAATCAATCAACTGTTTCACTCGATACCATCTCCTACCTACACCACTCTCATATACTTATGGATACTCTTGTGCTTAAAGAAAGTATTCTTACACACATACCATCTCTCCTCACAGAAATCAATCACCTCCTACCATTCCTCATTTTCTCCCTGACACCATCCAAAACCACCCGTTATAACCATCCTTTTTTTTGAATCATATATATATAATACTATATTTATATATATATATATATATATATATTACTATATATATTATATATAGTATATATATATATATATATATATATATTAAATACCGTATATATAAAATCCGTATTAATAGTCAATATTTAGGCCTAGAAGGGGTATTGGTAATACTGTATAATTTAAAACATCTTTAATATATATATACATAAAGAGGTAATTTAAAAAAAAAAAAAAAAAAATTTAAAAAAAAAAAATTAAAAAAAAAACGTTTTTTACACCACCCTAAATTTGTATATGGATATGATTATGAAAAAATTAGAGATGGGGGTGGCAGGTGTTAGAATGATGGAAAATGGAGGTGAGTGGAGGGTGCCCTGTGGTGAGCTGACCGTAAGTATTTTATTGAGTATTATGAAAATGACAAATAAATAAATGAAAAGTAAGCTGCGAGTTGGATACCATTCTGTAGACAGTTTTGCCTCACCTAAGTGACAGAATTATGATCGGCAAATTTATTAATAAAGTTGTCACATTCTCACTCACTATCATCATCATCACACTATGAATTTCAGTACAACAGAAGAGAAGAAAAAATGTTTTGACAAAGAGGAAAAGAATCCAGAGTACATTTTGACAGAAGATATTTTGTATTTAAGTTAAACTCCTCATTTGCCAACTAAATATAATTTCCTAATAAAGATATGCTCATACAAGCTCCCTTCCATCTAAATATAATTTCCTAATAAAGATATGCTCATACAAGCTCCCACCCCTCTTATACTGAGTTAAACATACTTGATAAACTCGATACCTGATAAATGCACTGGAAGTACACACAAAAAACAAAATCCTATATTGGGAGGGGGGGGGGGGAATAGCAATAGAATATTACAAGGATACTAGGCCTAATAAATTCTTGGGAACAATTAACAGAATTCACTGCAACAACTGTCTAAAATTAAATTCTCTTTATATCATAAGAATAAAAAATAACTTACCAAGAAACAATAGGTCGTCTTACTGTCTGAAATGTTACTTGATTGCCAAAAAATTTTACTATTATTAAGAGTTGATAATGTCCTTTGAAATCTAATTACTTGAGTAGTTCTTATTTCTTGTATAACATCATAATTATGAAAAGATCTTATCATATTCCTACCAATATTTTGTAACAGATATCGGTCAATTCTCTTAAGTAACATTTTAACAAAAAGTCTAAAACACTGTCAAACAGCTGAAAAAGTTTGTTGAAAATATATTTAAAAATTTCAAATAAATATTAATTTTTTCTAAAATCTAAACTGAAGGATATAAAGATACAGTATATATATATATATATATATATATATTTAATAAAAATTAAAAAAAAAAATATATAAATATATATATATATATATATATATATATATATATATATATATATATATATATATATATATATATATATATTATATATATATATAGGTATATTATTTATCTATGATAGAGTATATAATATATATTATATATATATATATATATATATATAGTATTATATATATATATATATATAATATATATTATATATAATATATATTAGGATGTACCAATACCAGAAAAGAGGCCGATAACCCAATCCTCTATTCTTTTAGGTGCCGATACCGATACCAATACCGATTACTTTAAATTAATATAAAAAAAAAAAATAAATACCAGTACATAAGATAGAACATGTTGTGCACTGCTAGGTCAACTCAGCTTTGATCCTGTCAAACATCTTAGTCATTTTATTTATATTTGGTTGTGCCAAGTATTTTTATTTATAAATTAAAATAGTAACCTTTAAGGAATAATAATTGCAAATCTAATATTAATAACTTTTTTTATGTTTGTGTTTATTTAAAAAATTTTCATTTTCCATGTTCAAGTAAGTATTAACAAAGTTTAGCTAGTAGCTTTATGTTTTTTTAACATGATTACAATTTAACAAGAAGATTCATTAACTAGCTGACAAATATTAAAGATAAAAATATGACAGAAGAGAGAATAATATCAGGCCGAAAAGTTAAAATAAAAAAACGCTATAACTCAAACATGACATATAGGAAATATCTTAAGAATAGATATCATTCAATACTCAAATCAAAAATTTCCAAATTGTGATGCAAAAATTAAGCTTTCACTAAGTACTGGCGAGAGACCTGTTCCTTTTTTTGGGGTGTTTACAATTCCTACCTACACTATAAAAACGCTCTCTCTGGACTGATGAAGGAGGTGCTGATAATATATTTGCTGCAAGCACTGATAATAATGAAGACCTTGGCCCATTTTCATGCACCATGGCAATGAAAGGATTATCTTTTGTAGGCCTGCATCTCATGTTTTCGTAGAGGCTCATCCTCTTAACAGACTGCATTTTGAATTATTTTGGCTCCTGATGACTGTCTCTTCCAGTTTTACGATGAAGCGTTCCCCTGGTGTGATTCCTTTGAAGGTGGATGAGATGTCAATGCAATTTCGTCCATGGAACTTATCAAGTCTAACATATCCAAATCCCTCATCTTCAGTAGGTTTTTTGCTGAAAGCCACCATCGTCACTATCAGGTGCTGTTGCCCGGGGTTGCTGATAAGGCGGCTTCCCCCTTTTTGGAATCTTTTTTTTTTTTTTTTTTTTTTTTTTTTTTTGTCAAAGCGAGAGCTCCTGCGTTATGCTATTTTTATGCAGTCGAGATAGTGGGCTGTTCAGCAGCCGATACGGCCAGGTGCTCCTTTCTTTTTGTGGAGTAGGTGTTCATGGGACGCCGTGAGACGAGGCGATGTCGCACTTATTCTTGTAAAGAATCACAAAGAATTTACATTTCATTATCGGTCTTCATTATTTAGGTTTTACCATGATGCTGTGCTGACCACCCACAACGAATGGCACCTTTCCGATGTGAACCATTCTAGAGCTGCAGCTTCACACGGGCAGATACCCTATTCAAGGAGGGTGTTGCACGCCTCAGAAAATCCTATAAACGCAAAATTACGCAGATGTGCACAGACCAGGCTTAAAGTGAGGGAAATTAATTCGAGTAAGAAACACACAGTAGATCAGAGAGAATTCCACAGAACAGAGGTGGCAGGAAAGAGGTAGCGCCACAGAGAACAAACCTTGACTTTCCATTGTCCTCGCTAAATTAATATGGCCATAAAAGCACCCCTTGTGCTACGAGGGCGTCGAAAGGTGGGTGGTAAGCGAGTGGATAGTTCCCTCGAGCAACTTTGCCTCTTAAGTACCTATAGAGAAAGGATAAAAAAACACCAAACATCGTGCCGCAAATTAAAGGGTCAAGTGAATTAGAACGTTACAGCAAGTTTATAAGCATTGTTGGCATTTTACTCGACCCAATCCAAAAGGCGGATGAAACTTAAGCCCCCCTCCTGATAGGAGAACAGTAGTACTTCATACGAGAACAGAAAAGATTCTTGTGTAGTTAAGTATACTGAAAGAGGAAAAAAGTCTCGCACTCTAAACAGAACTACCAGTTTCCTTTGAGGCGCCCTAGGAACCACTGTGATTTGAGGTTTCAAATTTTTTTGTTTATGTTAAGCCAAGGATGTTTTATTTGTCAACAGGAGAGACGAGAGAACCGTGAAAGAGATAATAGAAGAGTTAAGTGTCTTAGAGAGAGAATTTGTTGAAGTTGGGTTTTTAAAGATTAAATTTCACAAGGTTTGATGACGACCCCCACCCGGAAATCTTATCCAGATCAGCGAGAATAGAATCAGAATGATTAGGGTGAGCGGCAACTCTAAAGTGCAAGAGGGCAGAATGGGCATGAGTTGAAGAATGGAGGGTCAAATCAGACGTATGAATGGATAGATTTAGATGTGCAGGTGAGAAGATCAATTAAAGAAGCAGGAATAAAGTAGGAGATAAACAGAACCTGAGGAACACCACTAATTGACTGAAAAAGAAAAAGTCGCCCCATCAACAACAGCCAACATTGAGCGATTTTAAAAAAAGCTAGACCTAAGTAAGCAAGAGAAGAAGGAAACCCAAAGGATGGGGAGCTTGGGAGAGCAGTAACGCGTGCCATACCGCGGTCAAATGTTTTGGATATGTAAAGCGCCACCAAACACAAGTCTTCCGTAGTTCCTAAGCGGCGGAAAAAACAAAATCTGTTAAATAGGAGCTATATCGCCAGTAAGATCTCCGAGCACCGAAAGCCGTACTGGTAAATCAGAAAGAAGGGAAGAGATTCCAGATGAAAATCTAAGAAGTGAGAGTTGAGAAAGGTTTCAAAAGATTTAGAAAGAATACAAGTGGAGAGCTATGGGCGATTAGTTAGAAGGATCAGGCAGCATCATTTTTTCGGATAGGTTGGACCTATGCGCGCTTCCAACACTGAGGATAAGTGCTAGTATGAGGCATGAGAATAATAGGTTGAACGAGGGGCGGGGTCAGCACGGCAGCACACTTCCTCAAAACTCGGAGAGGAATGCCATCCGGGCCACCCGCCTTACCTAAACGTTCATAAATTTCCAGGGCTCAGCACCGCTCAAAATGAAAATCTCAGGTCAAGACAATAGACATATGAAAGAGAAGGATAAGGATATGGAATAACAGAATTGTAAAGGGATTAGTTAGAGGAAAATAGGAGGCAAAGAGATGATTGGCCTTTTCAAATTTGGAGTATTAACAACAGAATTATCAGAGCGAATAAGAGGAGAAAGGATGATTTACAGAAGTTTTAGAGATATTTCTGGCGAGAACTCAAAAAAAATTTGCTTGCAGGAGAACAAAGGAGGTAAACGTGCTTTGCGTTTAATGAAAGTCGCTTTGCTCGTCGAAGAGTATCCCTGCAACGATTTCTAGCTAAATGAAAATTGGCAAGTCAGTGAATGGAGAACGAGAATTTTTCCACAACCCGATCAGCATTGTCTTCTAGCCTGATGGCCAGGGAACAAGACGATCGACATGGATTTGGGAGAAAAAGATTTATCGCAAGAACGGAATGAACCTGCTCATCCATTAGCACTCCACGGTTTACAAGAATGACCAGAGATCAATCGTAGCAAGTCTTCAAGAACGATCAAAGATCAGTCACTTCAAGTCTACAAAACCTATAAGCAACCAATGTCTACAATCAGACTGATCAAAGATCAATAACAACCCCATAGGGAAGGATGGAGATGTTGGAGAGAAAGTATTAAAATTAAGTGATATAAGGTTCTGGTCAGATTTACCGATAGGAGCGAAGGTGGTGTATTTATAGAGAGAAGGACTAGTGGGTGAAACATAGGTCAAGTGTGTTTCAAGATCGGTTGGGGACGATCCGGATGTTGTAGGTATTTAGTCAGTTGCTCCAGTCGTTGAAATAAGATCGATTCGGGCTTCTCCAACTACATCAGAACGAGAGGAACCCAACAATTCAGTTTTGTGTACATTGAAATCCTCTAAATAGAGGACCTCAGTATTTAGATGAGAAGATATAACAGTCTCGTGGTAGGTAGTAAGGTAATCAAAAAAGGCATGTAAATCTGTTCTGTTAGGAGAACAGTAGCAGAAAGCATAAGAATATATTAGTAGAAGGAGAAAGATTTTAAGCCACAGAATCATCGAAGTTAGGAGAATCGAGATTCTCGAGACGTGTTTATAGGAATGTTTATATTTACATGGCCACATACTCCAACCCTTCAAACGGAAATTTCCACACCCGATAAGCATTGTCTCTAGCCTGAATGGCCAGGGAACAAGCACGATAGAACCATGGATTTTGAGGAGAAAAAGATTTAGTCCAAGAAGGAACCTGCTCATCCCATTAACAATTACAGTTCCCACTTTATCGGCAGAATCTGAAGCGTCTTAAGAGTCAAATCAGTCACTTCAATTATAGTTAGCCTAGAAGCAACGCAATGCCCCCCAAACCGGCCGATCAAAGTGCCAGAAAAACCGCATAGGGCAGGATGGAGATGTTGGAGAGAAAGTATTAAAATTAAGTGATATAAGGTGTGTGGTCAGATTTACCGTAGGAGCGAAGGTTGTGTAATTTATAGAGAGCAGGTCTAGTGGTGAACATAGGCAAGTGGGTTCAATGATCAGTTTGGGACGATCCGGAATGTGGTGTAGGTTATTTAATCAGTTGCCCTCCAGATCGTTGAGAATACTGAATGATTCGGCTTTCTCCCAAACTAAATCAGTACGAGAGGAACCCAACCCATTCAGTTTGGTACATGGGAAATCCTCTTAAACAACTCACCCCAACCACCAAACACACACCCAACCGCCCCCAGCCCCCACTAGAGAACGCTCAGTATTTAGATGAGAAGATATAACAGTCTCGTGGTAAGTGTAAGGTAATCAAAAAAGGCATGAAAATCTGTTCTGTAGGAAACAGTAGCAGAAGCATAAGAATATTGTAGTAGAGGAAGATAGATTTTAAGCCACAGACAACGAAGTTAGGAGATTCGAGATTCTCGAGATGTGTTATAGGAATGTTTATATTTACATGTCACATACTCCACCCTTCAAACGAAATTATAAAATAAGTTATTGTTGGATATATATTAAACGAGTTGAAGGATGAATTCTTAGCAATCTGGTCTCGAACAAGAACATAAATTAGGTTTAGATGGTTAGAGAGGTAGTATTTCCATGATGCAGAGTTAGAGTGGCAAGCATTGATGTTGTAAGTCAAAAGAAAGCCACGCTTGTGCAAATCTGCTATCATACACGCACGACGCATATCGCACATGCAACAACCATCAAAAAAAAAAAAAAATAGACAAGAAAACAAAAGAGAAATGAGGAAAATTTATTTGTATCGCTAAAACCTAAATTTAAAACGATAAAACCCTTATTTCCAGCAAATATCTAAAAATATGAATAATCCAAGAAGTTTAAAACCACTCCACGCACTCGAACAGCTCTCACGAACATTGCGTACAAAAAAAATTACTATTTGAATCAACTAAAAAAGTAGAATAAATTTGTATCAATTATAATAATGTGCTGTCCAAAATAGGTAAAGTTTTACGCCTAAAGACCAAGGTTGGAAGAAACCTATAACTTAAGTTAAAAAGGAAATCGAGAAAAAAAAAAGCATAACTTGGTACTAGCTATCTATATTGAATAGATTTATTATTGAATCTAAAAGTTTCTCATAATTTTTCACCCAAAAAAGTAAGAAGTATCGGCTAAGTATCGGCCATTTTAACCGATACCATCAAAAATGGCCGATACTACCGATACCATACTATCGGCACTCCCTAATAATAATATATATCTATAATATATATATTATATGATATATATATATATATATATATATTATATAATATATAGTATATATATATATATTATATATATTATATATAAATATATTCTATTATATATATATATATTATATAGCCCGTAATCCTATATTTATAGTGATGGACGATTAATCGTCCATCGTCATCGGCAAAATCGGCATATTTTAATCGTCATTGTCATCGTCATCGGCAAATTTCGCCGATTTTAATTGAACAAATATTAAGAATTTTTGATAATATGTAAAACTCAAATAATAATAATAATACATATAATAATAATATAATTTTAATATATATATATTAACCGTATATATAGTATTATATATATAATGATATATATATAATCGTATATATATATTATATAGTATATATATAGTATATATATATATATATTATTATATATATTATATATATTATATATATAGTAAGTTATATATATATAATATAATATTATTATATATATATATACCCATTTGGCTTATGGTATGTATGGACATTCAGTGCCTAATGGTTCGCACCTTTCTGTTATGCGTTCATATCCACACTGATCCTCCAGACAAATCTATCCACATCACCATACTTATATCCACACCCTCTTCTAGACAACATCTTACAGACCATCCCTATCCCTTATATCCATACGTGTGGGAGAAAAAATTGCCCAAATCGTATGTCCTGCGTGTCGTAGAGGCGATCTAAGGACGGTGGTTCAAGTTTTGGTTGGCCTGACTACTTACTCATTATCTTTGCCCAGGAAATGCTAATGCATGCTCAGAGAAGGTCGTGATCTCAGTAAGCGCCCTTCTATCCTGCGGCGAAAATGTATGATCGTATGTGTATATGAATGTCAGAGGAATAAATGTTGAGGAGACGAGGAGAGAGGTGATGGATGTATTGGATGTCATTTTAGAAAGGCAAATTTTGATTTGCTCGCTGTGACGAAACAAAGATGAAAGGAAACAGTGAAATATGAGTGGTGGGTGTGGGACAAAATGTGTTTTTTTTTGTGTGCTGTGGAAAGGATGAAGGGGGATAGAAGGATTTGCCATTTTCTGATGAGTGAGATGTGGTAGAGAGCTATGGTAGATTTTGTGTGTGTGAGTAATAGAAGTCTAAAGGTTAAATTTTAAGTTTGAAAAGGTCAAAATTTGTGTGGTTGCGAAATATGATCCATCTGAGGGTAATGTTGAAACAAGAGTACGATTTTCTGGGATATTCTGAATGATGCTTTGGGATCGGATGGAATAAAGATTCAGTTCATTGGCCACATATCTGCCCATTCAATGATTTTTTTATACAGTTGTCCCCACCACTCACGGGCAAGAGCCACCCTCTATTTTAAGGATGGGGTGTATTACTCTCAAAAGTTCACCCTCTAGCACAAATACGCATATGAGCACAGACGTAGGTTTTAAAGTGAGGGGATTAAATTCAGTAGAAAATACAGAAGATGGAAGAGAATTCCACAAAACAGAGGTGGTGGGAAAGAAGGAAGCACCACAGCAAACTAGCCTGGAGTTTCCATATCCACACAATACTCGTGCGCAGATACAGGACTATTTTGCTACGAAGGCGTCGTAAAGGTGGTGGTACGCGAGTGATGAGTTCCCTCGAGCAACTTGCCCGCTGCGGTACTACTAGGATAGAGATAAGCACAACATCGCCTCGCAAAGATAGAGGGTCAAGTGAACTGGAAAGTACAGAACAGTTTATAAGCCTTTTTGCCGTTGACTCGACTCTGTCCAAAAGCCGGGTGAAACCAGACCCCCCCCCCAGATATGAGAGCAGTACTCCATACATGGGCGGATGAGACCTTTGTATAGAGGAGCAACTGAGAAAAGGAGGAAGTCTCACAGTCTAAACCAGAACTTCCAGTTCTTTGAGGCCGCCTAGCAACCGTTGTGAATGTGAGGCTTCCAAGACATTTTTTTGTTCATGTTAAAGCCAAGGATGTTTATATTGTCAACAGGAGAGACGACAGAACCGTCGAAAGAGATAGGAAAGTTAGAAGGTATTTTTGGAGAAGGCGATTGTAAGTTGGGTTTGTTAAAGATTGAATTTCACAAAAATGGAAATTCTATCCAATCAGCGAGAATAAAATCAGAATGATTAAGACGAGAGGCAATTCCAGAATTAAAAGTGGGAGTAGAATTGATACAAGTTAAAGAATGAAAGGGTCCTAAGTTCACGGAAATACGAAGTGGAATAGAGTTAGAGATGCAGGTGAGAAGATCATTAATGAAGTAGGATAAAGTAGGAGATAAGACAGAACCCTAAGGGAACACACTATTGACAGAAAAGAAGAAGTCGCCCCATCAACAACAGCCGATATTGAGCGATTTGAAAGAAAGCTAGATATAAGTAAGCAAAGAGAAGGAGGAAACCCAAAGGAGGGGAGCTTGGAGAGCAGTGACACGTGCCATACTCGGTCAAATGCTTTGTATTTGTCAAGCGCCACCACCCAAGTCTCCCCGTAGTTCCTAAGAGCGAAAAACCATAAATTGGTTTGATAGGAATGTATATCGCCAGTAGACTTAGTGAGAGTAGTGAGATTATTTGACCAGGTTGTAACCCACATATCATTCTCGATTTCCTCAACACTATTAACCCTAACATTAAATTCACCATTGAAACTTCCAGAAATAACACCCTTCCCTTTCTTGACACTCTCATATCCTGGTCCCAAAATCTCACTACCTCCAATTCTCTGTTTGACCGTAAACCTACTTACAACAAAGTTACATATCATTGGTTTTCGTCCCATTCAACCAACACAAAAATAGGAACACTTTCTTCCTTATTCCTCAGAGCTCTAAGAATATGCTCTCCCTCTTTCCTACAATCCGAATATGATTACCTTTTCTCTATTTTTAACAAACTTTCCTACCCCAACTTCATTATACAACGAGCACTTAAACTAGCAAAAAAATCCTTCTATCAACCGCACACTCACAACCACTCTAAAAACAATCTTTTCTTACCCATTCCTAACATTCCTCTTAAACAATTAAAAAACATCTTACCCAATTAATTTCATCTTACCTCTCAGGTCATCCTACCCTCAATCTATTCTAGACCTAACAAAATCGACCCACTACATACCCCAATGTGTTATAAAATCGCTTGCCTTCATTGCAAACTCCTTAATACATCGGCGACTCATGATTTTAAGCTAGACTGGTACCAACACAAACATGACCTTACCATGACAATCAATATTCTGCCCTTACATTACATCGTTCCACACATAACCACACTATAGACATTAACAACATGACTCCTATCATACATTCAAATTTACACAGAAGAAAACTATTTGAATCCTACTGCATCCTTAACACCAATAATTACAATAGACAAAAAGGAGAATTCAATAATATCCAGCTCTTAACAACATTAATAACTCACTAAATTTCTATAAAAATCTTAAATCTAAAATATAAATTAAACTTTTTAAATTGTTAATATTAAATTTAATTAGTCCTACAAAGAACTGCACCTGATGAGGTTTCCGAATAAGAAACGAAAATTTTTATAAATATATTAATAAATTTACTTTAGATAAAATACAGACTCTCTAAATTATTTACAAGTTTCTCTTTAAAGGCTTTATATTAAATCTATATATATATATATATATTATATAATATATATTATAGTATATATATTATAGTTATATATATATTTATATATATATATATATATATATTATATTATATATTATATATATATATCCCTATATATATATTATATATATA
>JABUQX010016356.1:22500-52500 GCA_015478945.1 Trachelipus rathkii | reverse complement strand
TTTGAATTCCCTGACTATCCCTGGCCAAATTCGCAAATTTTCCCTGACCAGCGTGTTCGTTATTTTTGGCGTATAAAATATCTATTAATCAATTTATTGGCAGCCGATTTACTACAGTTTCAAACATTAAATTATTGAAAATTTACTTTAAAAATTGTTGATCATCATGGATGAAAAAAAAAAAAAAAAAATTTCTTAGTAATCGATCTATACCTTCCCCATAGCCGTCCTACGCACTTTTTTTTCCAAAAGTAAACCGTTTTATTTATACAAAAAGAAAATAAATTTAAGGCTTACATTAATAGCCTATGTGAATAACGTCCACTGTGATCACAAAAGTTCTAATGGGGAGATTAGGTTAACTTTTCTTCTCAAGCATTCTGAATTTTTATTTTTAATAGAGTCTTCTTCTGTCAAAGCTTTGTTTAACATCTTTCTCTCTGCGTTTCAAGTTTATTGATCTGTATGAAAATTTTCTCTTTTTCTTTGAGATGTTCTTCATATCTCCTATGGGCAGCTCTTACATTATGTCAAATTTTTTAGTGATAGGAACCCTTTTTATGAAATATTTCATGAGATTTATAGCATTGTTGCACTGATCTTTTGAGGAAATCAGACTTGGCTTTCAGATTCTCTCTAAAATGCTTTATTTACAGAAAACCCTCCTTCCACTGTATCGCATTTCCATGGGAAAATATCAGTCCTAATTTAAAAATTTGCCACAATTCCGCATAACATTGATTCCAGGTACTATAGAAGAAAAAAAATTCATCAAGTCTCTTAGCTTCAAGGACAGTAATCTATTACTATTAAATATTTTTGAAATTTTAATTTCAAATGTAGAATGAGCTTCACTGAAAATTAGAGTTGCTATTGTGCATTTTGCTTATCAGGCAACAGGAATCTGTGATTCAGTTTTATTGGTGTACAATGGCCTCTAGCAAATAAAGCAAATCTTTGTTTTCCCTTGTTTCTGGGCTGATTGAAAAATTACTAGGATCCAATGATGCAGAGCCCTTGGACCAGGGGCTTGAACTTCAGAGGAACATCTTTCAATATCTTTTTCTGTCATTTTGATTAGCACAGTCTGGCATTCAAGTTTGAATTTTAGGATATTACTTTCATTCGAAGTGACTTCTTTGAGAAGTTTTATTTGTTTGAAATCCAAGATTAATACGTTTTACATCACGCAAATTGTCTTTGTCATGTAAATCTAATACAAAAAGCTTAGTTGTTGTAGCAGGCATTTTTAGTACGAAACATTGTAAATCTGTGAACAGGAATGGACCAAGTGGGTCTGACGTTTGGAACTTTCGTAAAAATGATTCACGTTCTAAGGAAAGCATTTTAAAAAAAGCCAGTTTGCATTTTAGAAATACATCTTTGGTTTGAACAGAAACATTTTGTAATGGTTTGGTGTTGAGAGATTTTCGGCTGTCAACTGCACAAAAATCCAAAATCACTTCGTCAAACCTATTAAAAAAAAAGAAAAAAAAAGAAAAAAATCTCAAAAAGTATAAATCCCTAAAAAGAAAAAGATATAAACAGATTAAGTCATAAGTCATACAGTCTAAAACACATCCATATACAATCACCTTCAATCGGAGAGTGAAACTGGAACAACCTCTACGGACCAGAATAGGAAGAATAGGTATGGTAATAGTTGAAACTAAAAATAGAAAGAAACAGGATTGAAGATTTTATGGGATGTCGTTCCTCGCCATCCTTTTCATTTCACTTATTCAAAAATTTACATCTCTCATTCCACAATTATACAGTAAGGAAAAAAATATATGAAAAATATGTAACTTGGTCCATAGATCATGCTTCATATGTTTTGAAATTTTAAAATTTCCCAGGCTTTTTTTGAATTTTACTGACTTTCAGCATATCTTAAAACGCTTCCCTGACCTTCCCTGACTGAGTTTTTTTCCCTGACTTTCCAGAAAGTGTGAACCCTGAAACAGGAAATTACTACTAAAACTGTGTGAGCATTTCTTATCGAGCGTAAGCACAAATGACATGACAAAAACGAAAACGGTCTAAATTAAAAGCAAAGAAAATACTAAAATTCATTCTATCGCAAATGCTTCGTATTATTACAATTATGATTAAAGGATATAGAACTAAAGAAATTAGTCCCATGTAAAATATTAGTGGACTTGCTACTTCTATTTATCGCAAGCCCACTAATACTTTACTTGGGAACTAATTTCTGTATTCTATATCCTTAATCATAAAATTGCAGGTCTAAGGTCCCGCCTGATGACAAGGCCACCCCTTATTTAATACCGATCAAAATGCGGGCAATGTTTGATTATTCTGTTAGTAGATTGGAAGTTTTTCCCTTTTTAATTTGCGAAGTTACAACATACCCACCTTTCGCTGCATCCAGCAAACTGTGAGAGACAGGTTGTTCATCACCCCGACTTCCTCCATTCCTCTCTTACTCTTCACCGGATACTAGACCCATGTTGTATAATTGAATAAACTATAGTGTTTACACGTTTCTACAGTGAGATATGAGAACAATTTATCTTCAGAAATTACTTCTGCTTTAAATAAGACCAAACATAGCCTTAAAATGGACGTAGCAAGGTATTTGAATCCTCATATCCTATACTTCTCGGTAAGCCTCTAGTCTAATTTATTATATTATTATCATATTATTATTATTACTGTTTTTTTATATTGTCATCTCTATTATATAAATAAAAAGTTATTATTTATTATATTATCTATTAATATTATTTATTACTTATTATTTATTATTTATTATTTATAGGGACATCCGCGTTGCCGCAAGCCCTCGCATAATACTTATTTCTTCCATTGGGACACCTCAATCTTTTGATAAAACCATCCAAATGAATGAATGCTGTGAGCAACGGTTTCATCACTGCTTTCCATTCCGTTACGTATTGATGCACCATAATTCGTTAAACCAAGAGAAACTAATTTCTTCACACCTATATCGACAATACCGGTGCTTTCCTATGTGAACAAATCCAAATTAACCTTCAGTCACCAATAATGCTCATGAACTTTGTGAGCAGTTTTTTCACCTCTCTCTGAATGCACTCTGTGGAACATATTAAATGTGCGGAGTGCCCCCTTCAACATAAGTATGAACTTGTCCAAACTTGAATACGTAAGTTGGTCCGATCCTAGCATCAAGGTGTTCGTTTACACCTCATGTTTTGAAGTAGAAAATGTGGAACAAAAGACCGGTAAACATGTTTATATATGAATCGTACTAAGTTATATGCAAAATTAGAAAGCGTTCTCACATGTAGTAACAACTAAAGAGTATGAGTGACCAGTATGCACCTTCAGCCAATAACGCTCCAAGGAGAATTAGGGCAACGTTTTCGCATTCCTTAGATTTTAATTACGGTTCAGAAAAAAACTCAGACGGCCCACTTCTCTCCCTTACCAGTTCAATACGAAGACTAATCATCATACCACCACACTTGATCTCAACATTAGAATCAATTTTTCCTAGGCTGTCCCATGAGAATGTTACGACTGATGACCCATTCAGACTTGTTAGGCAGAGCGAACGTGAAATAAGTGTCAGTCTCTTCAAAAATAATTCCATCCATTATTACTTCAATAATTGAATAACTATCAATAAACGCGCTGAAAAATGAAGCTATATAAAATTCCTTAGAGAATATTTTGTGCATATCTAAAAGCGACAGTTGATGAAACACTAACCATGCGATATCTATATCTAACAAATAAGACTTTGTATGATGGCCGAAAATCTCGGGGGCCCCAACAAGTCCGTCCTGATAACATTGGGCCAAAAACCTGTATCAATAATTCGCTCGACTTTTTCTCTGGAAAATTTCATGTGAACCAACTAATAAATGACTAAAATACGCCCCATGCAACAACACTACCAATCTACATAACTATAACTGTCTATATAAAGAACACTAAATCATGGTCCCACCAGCGACCAGCAGCGTCGTACTTTCGATCTCCACTTCTAACCTCACAGTGTGAAACATCAATGGTAAGATAGTTAGACTAATTAGTGGAAATCTCTATCACATGAAGAGTGTCACAGGCTCATTCAGTGTCGCAGAGAAGAGCAGACCTCTATAGACACCGCACGTCTATGCGGCTCCCGCTTTCTCCTAGGTGATGAAAAGGTGGTCATAGAGGGGTGGACGAGTGTAACACAGAAAAAAGCGCTTTCTTATGAGTTATATATGTAACATGAATATGATGACGATAAAATTATAAACTTTCATTTTAACTTGGCACAGTATATGTAAATAATAAAACACACTAGAGTACACACAAATTCGAAAATTTATCAACTGTATCTCTGACAAGTATTAAGATGAAGAAATTAAAAATATTCAAAGAGTCAAAACCATGCATAAACACTCAGAAACAATAATCTAATCAGTAAATCAACACACTATAATCACTAAGATAAATTTAAAGACAATATTTGAGAGGTAATATATTATGTGTTACGGTATACTATCATTCTGAATTTTTTCTCATTGTCCGTATCTAGTTCATGCTCTGAAGTAGGGTGTCGTTTAGGAAGAGTTAGAGTTATTCGCAAGTGTCTGTTATTTTCGGTAGACCATATGTGTGAGAAAATCACTAATAGTGTGATATTAGCATAAGCATAAGTATTCAAAAACGAGAAGCCATAATCACATTCGTCTCTATTCTCAAAATTAATCAGAATGTATGTGAATCTATAACGATAGTTATGATAGGAGTCTGAAATGAAAAGCGACTTATATACACTAGTATAGACAATCTCTCTAACAAGTATATTAGATATCAGAGTAAATGAGTTGACTTTGATATGTGTGTAAGTTCAATAAGAAAGTATTCTCTCTTGTGAGCTTTCCTGCTGATTTGTAATGCATTAGTTAGTTCACGGAGATTTCTACGCAGCTATAATACGAGCTACATATAGTATAAATAACTTTTCCTTTAGGATTTAACTAGAACGAATATAACAAAAATTTTCGTTACTGAGGATAGACACCGATAAGCTTATACTGAGCTTATAAGTAATGTTAGAATCCGCTAATCATTAGATCAAAATGAGAAGGTAAATATAATAAATAGCAAACTACATAGTATGTTAAAGTGAATAATATTATTAAATAATATGACATTAAAAGGAAAATCCTTACTTTGTGATTACCGTATATAGTCAATATTATTTATCACAAAATAGATTTTTGCTTAGAAGTGTAATTTCATAAGACATAACCAACTTATGTATATCAACTTACAATATTTTTACTAATATAAATAGACAGCCAATAATCATAATCATATATAATAGTTCAGTTTATGAATATTCTAACTTCTAAATATTTTAAAGTCTCTGTTGTATAAGTTAAAAATAAATAAATACGAAAATAAAATATAAACTGCTATTATCTATATATATATATAATATTAATACATATAGTTAAATTAATATATAATATCATAATAATTATTATAATAAAGTAAATAATGTATTAAGTAATATATAGTGAAGAATACATATCATAGTTAGTACAAAAGAGATTATAGTATCTATATTTATATTAATTAAATAAATATAAGTAATATTGAATGACCCACACGTGCCCCTAGTCGAGTAGATTAAGTATGGTGAGTACTATAGTCAACATATTTAGCATGTTTATAAGAATATTTTGTATATTTTAGCTCTTTCAGTAGTTTTACCTTTATTATAATGGTAATAAATAAGTGAAATTAAAATAAAATATTAATACCTCATAGCCCTCACTATCTTACCCTGACTCACCTTAATATTAATATTATATTGTAAAGATTCTACTATATATTTATAATAGTAATATATAATATATTAATAATACTATATATAGTAACTAAATAGTACTATAATATATATATATTATATATATATTATACCTATATAATACTATAATAAATATTATAATATTAAATATATTATATTATGTATAATATAATATATCATAATATATATATATCACTTATATATATATAATATATATAATATTATATATTTATATCCTAAATATATAATATATATTTAATATAATAATATATTATTATATATATTAAATATATAGTAATATTATAATAATATATAGTATGTTTATAAATTATAATATATAATATTACTCCACTATGACTATATTAATATATAATACATATATAATATTTAATATATATAACAATATTAACATAAATATTATATATATATATATAGTCCTATATATATATATATCCATTATATATTATTATAATATATTAACTATAGTATATTTCAATATTACATTCACGTCCTAATCCTATAGGACAAAATTTTGCACCTAGTAGTTTCGTCATCGTAGCATCGGCGGTGGTAACAAATTACTCATATAATAAATACGTTCAACTATACAATTATGAAATAACTCACTTAAAATATAATATATAGTACTATATTAATAATTTTCTATTACTATTAAATTATATATATATATATTAATAATATATATATTATAATTATACTAATTAAATTATAATATTTATATATTTATAATATTCATTGCTCTGAACGTATACGATTTCGATTAGAATGTAAAAATAAGAAGCTTTGGTACGAAAATTGAATTAGAACGCTCACAACATCAATAGAAATTTAAGCTTTACTCCACTCACACTAGTATTTATATATATATTATATATATATATATATATATAATTATAATATATATATATTATATATATATATAGTAGCTCAAACAATGAAGCGGCCATATCACTTTTATGGGTAATATATAAACATTGAGAATATAATAATAATTACTATAGACATACCAGTGACTATAAGTGAGAGAGACTATACCTATGTATCCTAATTAATAATAAGTCATACATATACTATATTATGAAGTTAATATATTACAAATATATCTAGGTTAAAAGTGAGAGATAAACGTATTTTTAAAACCCTAGGAAATAAACATACTCTATAAGAAGCGATTTATGAACTTTTAAAATAAAAATATATACTAAGCGATCTTTAATGAAAAAAAGCTTTAAAATTGGCGCGAAAATTTACCGCGAATATGTAACAATCGTGACGTTCAGAGATCAGCTTACATGCACACAAGGAGTATAGACTCAATAGTATCACATCTCTAAAATACAATTAAGAATACAAGTAGAGAAACATAAAAATAGTATATTATTAAATATAACTTACGATTCATTATATAAACAACTATAAATTATAAGAATTAATAGATATTATCATATTAAAAGTATATATTATTATTAAATATAACATAAAATTTAACCATATCATGATTATATCTATATTATAATTAAGATATGATAATGTGAGTGTCATCTTCCTAAGTGCAAGTGATTCTATACTTTTAGAGAAGAGGGAAGATATTAACTCGTGTATTCACCATATAACAGCATCAAGCACTTATCAGCGTAGTGAGTAGAAGTATTCACACGATCATACAGCGTAGTTAATCCTTATAGCGCTCAAAATGGCAAAAGGTATCGGTGAGAGACATCTATAAATATCGTCTTAGCTACCCGCTGAAAAAACCACAAATAGTTTGAGTGGTATAACTGAGTCAAATTTGGGTTTCCTTAACTGAAACACAGGATTTCCTACTCTATACGTATCACATAGCATAAAACGGCTGTCATTGGATTATGTATTCTCTCAAGCTAACTAGTTATAGCATATATATGTGGTTTAAACTACTGATTCAAGCTACGTGAATTGCTAGATATTAAGTACTGTGTGTTTGCTGAGAGGCTATTATGAAAACTACATTAGGCAGTGAGGTATTTTGAACTCATTCACTCTAGTTGACAATGCAAATATGAGCTGCTTACGAGTTGTTGATGGGAAATGATAAGTACAATGGATATGATGGCTAAACCCAATGCAAATAGGTTATAGTGCCAGTATCTATATAACGCGTACATGACGTAAAGCGCCTTATGCGTTCAATATGATAAAGCGCGAAATCTTCTCAACTTAGTGACAAAGATGCACACCTAGACCATAGGTCACGTACACTCTCTATTGCTTTAGCTTTGACGCTATAAGATGTTTGTATAGGATTTAGTGATCTAAATGTGAACCCTTTATATGTACTCTTATTATTGATAAATGCTTACCTATTACCTAAACTACTTATATTATCGTGTTGTCTATTATCACATTGTCTGTATAAATTAAAACAGTATATAAAATAGGGTAGAAATAACAATGAGAAATAACATGTGCAGTCATGTATCTGGACAGACACGCTATATATATAGCTTATAAATAAATAATTCATAGATATTAGTCAGTGTATAGGCTGTTATTAAGAATCCATTTTATATAGTCCTAACTAGCTACTCATCGTGATATGTACTATTAAGTGTGAAGTGACTAGGGTACAACGATTATAATGTATGATCTAAAGACAATATATCCATAATAATGACACGTTAATGAAAAACTTAAATAGCCATACTAACATTAAGAACTAGTGCTCCACTAATAGCAGCTAAATTAATACTATTAAGATAACCTAACCACTTGCGCACACCGTGAGCATTATCAATGTTTTGAATCTCACAATATCCACGCTGTAATATAAGCACTTTCTCGACGAATCCAAATAATTGAGGAATCATCTTAAGATTGTGACAAAGAGTTTCTGGAAGCATCATGTATTAAATATGATGCAGTTCTCTCCTTGTACGTGTTAAGCAAAGGAGCTAAAGATCGTTTTGCTAAAAGACTCTAGAAAATTCTACATTTAATCTGGCGAGCCAGATAAGACTTTTATAGAGGTAATATAATGTAGAATGTTTATTCACAAGAAGTACAAATGAACACCTATCTGTCATTTTTGTACTAGCGTCATCACCGTTAATATAGCGAGAGTTTACGTAGTTAGCATAAATTGGTGCGTTAGATAACGTTACATAGATTGAGTAAGGGACAGAGGTGATATTTATCACTATGAAGAAAATTTAAATTTTATATTGTGTATAATTATATGAAGTCACAAATTTTGTAGTCCATGGACCGTAATAAAGAAAATATAAAAAATAACTTACTTGTTACTTCCATAATAAGGATAATAGAATATAAATATAAAATTTATAATGTATGATATTAATGATATTATAAAGGACAATAATTATATGAACTCTATATGTAAATTTGTTTAGGTATATAAATATATTTATATAGCTATATAATAGATAGGATATTATATTTAATAATGTGACATAATTTAAAATTATAAATGGGTATTAATATGATATATAGTGAGACTATTTTTTATTGACCAATTGAATTTCTCTATAATTTAATTAATGTTATAGGTAAAATTATATACTAATTTTTAAAAAATAGCATCTTTGTGAGAAACACTCAAAAAGTACACATGAACTTCAAATACCCTTCAGAAGCTCTATTAATAAAGTTGGTTGATTATATCTACTGTGCATTTATTAATTAAGTATATAAAATTCAGATATATTACACTAAATAACTAATAATAGATACAATATTAAGTTAATTACATAAATATTTATTTGTAAGTTTCATCCCCCTATTACACCACTAGTTTCTCGATAGGTCAATATTTAATTAATAATTTATTGAATAATTGTGTACTTTAAACTGAATAATTATTTGTTTATCAATTATATAATTCATTAAAAATCATCTAGTTCTCTTTCACTAATCCATTCATTAATAATTATCTTGCTGTATATCATGAATATTTACAGATGTTAAAATAATATTAAGCGCCACAGAACTATATAATGATGACTATTTACCAACCACTCACGTTGTGATATATGTTAATAAAATATGATTATATTTATATATATAATTACGACTATATAAACATTCCAACTACTTAACTCAATAACATAAGTTATAATACAATACACACCATCTAAAAGAGATACACGTTACTTAACATACTGGAAGTCCTCTATCGCAAAATTTAAATTCATATATCCATCCTTGAATCAGCAGAATACTTCGGCAGATTATGTGTACTGTGAAGAAATGGTTCACGAAGAATTGGCACTAGCCGTTGCCTCACCCTCCGAAAGTGAGCGTCCGTGAAGTTGACACATTGTCGTGAAAGTTCACACGCACAATAGTTACTCTGAGTGAAAGAAACTATTAAATATTATTGGTAAGAAGAGAATATACGAAAGTTGGAAACGTAACCTCACACCCAGGTTACATCTTGGAGTTCATCAAATTTCACTCGAGGTTCATGGTACTAGAACACTACCCTCAATACTTTAACCAGTTAAGAAAATTTTATCTATCACTCTTGTTAATAATAAATGGGAGCTATCTGTTAATACACAGTGTGAGAAAAGAACCGATGAATTATTAATAAAACACACTCGTTAAAATACAAAGTTAAAGACACTAATTTGTATTGAGAGGAATATAACATTTGGTCTCAGTAATATCTTACAAGAAACTGATAGCACCTAAGAAGTTTAAAATGTACGGCTACACAAGGATAGCATGGTGAAAGAGGAGGACAGGGGAGTGACGGAAAGCCGAGGATAGGGATAGGCTCTAAAATCATTGAAGGAAATCATTAAATTCTAACCATACGACTATAGAAACTTACTTGCTGTGAGAGTAGCCTGAATATCAAATTATAACCTTGGTATAAAACCTATATGATCCACTGCCAAGCGGTCCACGAAACAGTGAGAGGTTTAAGAGATCGCTTGTAAAATCACGGTGTGTAATTAGTATATATGTAGGTAATGGAAACTGGCGAATATTCTCTATGAACTTTCAGTATTTTTGATTGGAATAAAGTAACTATAATATAATATATTCTGATAAAACTTGTGATTAGATACGTGAACATGCACATTCTCGACTATATAATTAATATTCAGACTGTTGAAAATATGATAACTAATAGTTTATATAAGATCAAGACGTAACCTAAGGTGAAGAGATAACTAAGTAATATTATGAAGCTATGAATAGAAACAAATACCAATTTATTCTAGAATTTTTACATATAACAAATACATATTATGAGATAGGGTATATGTAGATTCATAATTTAAAGGACAACAAATAAATATATAAAAAAATAAACACAAAAATAGTTAATACATTATCAGTTCTTTTCCCAATCATTTAAGTTACTTAATACTCAGTACTAAATACCTAAACTCTTATAATATATCGCTAACAGGAAATAAGTGAAATTCTAAATAAATAAAACTAATAATAACTAAACCTTATGGCACTAGGCTGCTAGATAATAATATTCCACCATACAACTTATAGTAAAATTAGAATACGATAATATATCTTTTAATTATTTAGGTAATATTATCAAATTCAATGAAATAATTCATATAACGTGTCAATACTCACTACGAAATAATCTAAAATTACGATGGATAACTATAATTGAGTCGATTTCACAAAGTTACCTGTTAGTCTCACATGACATTCTTATTCTACAATTAAGATGAATAAATAATAAGCGTAAACACCTGAGACAAAAATAAATCACTTAATAATAAAACATTACTTAAGCCATACACATGCATGGTGCGTAGAAGAGTATTTTATGTGTAGTTGAAAGGAAAATAAAAACAATTTATACGAATTCAGTTTTTATGATACACTGACCGTTAGATAAGGTATCTCTTTATCACAAAGACACTGTTCTATATAAGTAACCAAAAATTAGATGGAGAGTGTGTAAATGATTTTATGTTTTCATTCAAAAAACTCTCCTTATAATTAATTTCACAGATAACTCTAATTTCATAACCTGCGATTTTATAAGAATGTAGTGTGCGCTGACCCATTCTACTCTCAATAAATCTGAAGAATCTCTTATCAAATACAGAATAAACAACCAAACTTATTTATACAAAAAAATCACTCATTCAGAATTTTAAATGCTGCAGGCTCCAAAAATGACCATTTTAGAATCGAATATATCCTATTAACCACAATTACACGTTACGTGTTTATTAAAATTTTATTGGGTTTTTTACTTTTCCAATTCACTTTACAAAACTCTGTTCCTTATATTAGAAAATACAAACCTCTCACTCTGCGCTGTCCCGAGAAATCCCGAGTTTATACAAAGTTATCACATGTTGTGAATTCTCACGACCTGATCCGGTTGTTGTTTCAATTTACGAATAGGCACACAATACAACCAACTTGAGTATCTCGTGTTGCACGTATATATTTCGTAGTATTGATCCTTAAACTGTAATCGTATTTCGAAATCAAGTAAACATAAAAGATCCTGTGAGGGATACCACTCGGCTTCACGTAGGTAAGTGCCATTCGCTGTGCTCCAAAATGCTGCCGAATTGTGACTCATTAAAGTTGCCTCCGAATAACTGAGTTTATTACTTTCCTTGTTAGGATTAGATGAACATAGATGGTTGGATCCTTAATGGTAAGAGATTATGAGAACATGTAAATATATATAAACAAATAATAATAATAATTATATTTATAAATAATTATTAAAAACAATTTTTATAATTATTAATTTCTATTTTATTATTATAATAGCTATTTTAATATATAATTATGTATTATTTTATATTAAGATATATAAGTTACTAATGCAATAATAATATCATAATTGGAGAAACAGATACCATATAATGAATATTTTAGATTTTGAAGTTTATTATTGATTAATATATTAACCTACATTATTTATAACATACTAATAATTTTTAACATGAAAATTCATTATATTTAAATGTATAAATTTATTAGTATCTGTGGATATGATTATATTATATATGTAATATATTATATTATAGTGATATATTATAATATTAATCATCAAATCAGTGGGACTGGGATTGTATGTTTGAAAAAGGGTATTAAATACGGATTTATTGGTTTTATATATGCAATAATATAATAGTGGCTGTGAGATGGAGAGGAAGTGATAAGAAGGAAGGTAGAATTAGATGAGAAGTAATTTGAACAAGTAAGTAAGGATAAAGTATTTAAGAGCGACTCGAAGTAAAGACAGTTGAAGTGTGGAACAAGTGAACGATGAAAGAAATTCTTGGAAGCAATAATGAGGAAGCTTTGGGTTAGACAGTGCAAAAGGATATCCGATGAGATGTGTAAATAGTAACAGGTTGAAAGAATGTAAGTTAATGAAAGCGAGTGGGTGAAATAGAATGAAGGTGATGCCAAGCGTTCATAAACCAAGAAGATAAAATGCGTTGGATAAGTAAAATTACTTAAAAAGCCTCAATGAATTGAAGTATTTCTCAAAAGAATAGGAGTTGTGAATAATTATTGTAAGGAAGAAATAAGCATACTAAAGGGTTGAACTAGGAGGAAAAACAAAGTGTGATAAATGAAATCAGTGACACGGAGGGATGAAAGAGACACGTTTTACAAGAACAATAGGAGACTTTGCGCTAGGTGATAATGGAGCCCGACAAGGGATAAAGAATGAACATAAGGTGTACATTAAGGATGCATTGGGAAATAAATCCACCTGAGAGCTAATGAGAGGATAGGGCTGCAATTCCTCTCATTTCGTAACTTGATGAATAGTTGGTATGGAGGACAGAGAGTGTTGGAAGAGGTAACACTTCGTAAAAATAGAAGCGAAAAAACAAAGTGATATCCTGCTTGTCGGATTATTTGGAGTGTTTAGAGTTACGGTTCGACAGCACGATCGGTCCTTATTCTCTCACTCACATGAAGGAGAATAGTGTATATTGTGTGTTTGTGCGAAGAGCACACATAGTAAGTAGACCGTCAGTTAAAGTGAGAGAGGAATCGGTCGACATGGGTAGCATTATACAGTGGAAGCTTAGATGATAATATAAGGCATGTGATGAGTGACCCTCTCACTTTCATGGAGATCGAAATAAAAGGTATCCATATTATGTACCACGAGATGGATTAATACTGAGTATTCAAACGATCCATTATGTAAAGACCACGGAGCGGAAGTTTACGTTGTAGTTGAAATTAGTATTGGATTTAGAGAGAGTTGTTGTATACATAAGAAAGAGTCGGTTGTATCTACGGTTAGCAGTGCCATATATGTTACTCTCTTCGTACCCGGTCTGATTTTAAGGTTATGCTTTTTTGCACGAGTTTTAGTCAAGTTTAATTAGTGTTTTAGCCACTTTGGCTTGAGTATTGTCAGAAGCAGGAATTGTTAAGAGAGATATATTTAATATTGTGGGCGGATAAGCTTGTATAAGTGTGATATTATTTCTATAGTTCAGGTGGTACCAGATTTTAGGTTTACTTTTGATGTGGTGTTTTCGTCGTATGGAAGCATAATGTATCTCGCGGTTAATAATCCTAAAGTGAAATTATGCCTGAGAAGGACTGATTTGTAGTGATTGGTCTAAATCTTTAAAATAAAATATTACACGTGTAAATCAATAGTGAGTGCAGTTTAGAACTTAATGAAGTGGTGAGTAATGTAGCTCGCCTGTTAGATCCACCGTAAGATCTTTAAACAGTGAGAAAAACTAAATTCACCTATGAGAGAAAAAATGAAGGGTAGAAAAGAACCTAATTACATCCTAGTAGTTTATATTTTAAGGGTCTTGCAGGATCAGAGGCGAAACTGAAAGCTAATTTTATAGGGAATAACATCAAATGACAGGTGTATTATGGCTTCAGAAAGGTTCGACTACCAGAGTGTTACTATAATGGTGTTTCGGATACGTCTATTCAATCATCTACTGCAAAACACATTAAGAAAAACTCATTAAAAAAAGTGAGTGGATGTGATCACATATAGATAAAGCAGAGCTGAAAAAGAATTAAATGGATTAGTGCGGTAACTGAGGTTTGAGACTAATAATTAGCGGAGAGATATTGAGAGCAAGGATGGTGTTATAGTGGTTCTCCTTGGATTATTATCAATTTGATTTATATATTAGGAGGGGTATTAAATGAACAATTTATAAAACTTTTTAGAGGTAGGAGCTGTGGTTCTATAGGCTTGAGGATGTAGTTATGGATATGATAGTGAGAGATAATTGGAGATTAGTGCGAGGGTCGAACAACATAACCTTTTTATTTACATGGCCGAGATTTTTTTGTGCTGTGGCGGAAATCCTAGAAGAGTCCTAGAGTCTTTTGATATGTATTAGTTAGAAACATGTATGACTAGTTGAGTTGGAGTATATACACACTCAGGAAGCTCGGACAATTGATTATAGAGTAAGACGTAGTATAAGTGTATATAAGGTTATGATTAGATAAGAGAGTGAGAGACTCGAGTCCTCACACACTCGGGTGTGTGAGTTAAATGATTTCTGCACTAGAGATGAATTTTAGTGATGCGTCAGTGTGAGAAAACAAGCGTTGCTCATGTATGTTTAAAGATATTTAGAGTATAAATTGATATTAAGTTCATAAACGGATATTACAGGAAGGAATGCACAGAGCTGTAGTATGTGAAGTAAGTTTTGTCTTGTGTATATAAATTATGTCATAGGTGCAAATTAAATTCATATAGGTGGATGATAAAGAGATCAAAAGAACTATAGTCAGCACTGCGCTAGGAAGTCATATACTAGTGAATGGTGTTCACTTGTTTGTTATTACCGTGAAATGCTTTAATGAGTACAGTATGCTGAGAACACCTCTGCCTTGAGCGCATGGCAAATAGAGGTATAGAACTCTAAATAGTGAGTAAGTGATGTAGTTACAGTGTGAGTCGAGATAATGCATTAGGCTGTGACGGTCTCAATATAGTGTGTAGTTAGATCGAACATATTAACTTCCACATTAAGACCTCATTGCTCGGGTTGACGTAGAGTGTGAATGAGGAATAAATGAGGAAAGATTAAATAACTAGTCCTGAGTAATAAATCAAATAGTACTGTCATTGACAAAGTTTGTCTTGAATACAGGTGTTAAAAGGTATTATGAATGATAATATACGAGAGAGTAGAGAAGTTATCTACTATCGTATAGTAAATTACACGATAACGAATTGCTCACGTGATATGTGACTGGAGGAGTATCGTAGCCGAAGCTGTATGAGAGTCACCGCACAACTTAAAAAGTGGATTGAATATGAACCAGTCAAAGAATTTATGAGCCGCCGAGAATATTAGAGAATGTGTATGTTTGTCAGGCCGATGCGTAGAGAGATGAATAGAATACATATAAAATATTGAGATGTCCGATATATGTGCAGTGTGTGATTATAGAGGGAGGTTAACTATAAAATGTTGTGTGTCCCACCGTGCGCGAGCCTATATGGTGTATTAGAATGCTCCTCTTATTCTATATATACGAAGTAATTGCCATAGATATAGGGAGTTCTTACTTTGCGTACTATGTGAAGACTCTCAGTGTTTATGTCACTATTATTAAACCTGAACGCGAGAGCTACCTGAGTTCTATCTCATTTGATTAATGTAATTTAAATACTAATAGAGGGCCTAGGCAAAGTAAATGAGGCATCACTATATCATACTTAATAAGAGAACAATAAGTTAACAATATATATCTTAACATTGGATGTACTTCTCCTGATATTTCGGTTGAGCGATTTAATATGTTGTGTTTGAACCTAATCAATATTAATTTAATGTCACCTTAACTTTCAACTTCCTATGTTCTAATTGACATCGTGGAACAGACACAAGCGTAGAAAATATGAGTTATTTTATTATATTTATTTATTTCATTAGTTCTTCTACTACACCTCCCCATTTTACCTCTCTACTATTAGCTTTACTTTATATCTATATCTCTTATGATGTGATTATATTATTTTAATTATATTATTATATTAATTTATTATTATTAATTATTCTAAGTGGTTTATTTTCATGTTATATTAGTAGTAAGTGATGAATCCATTGGGTTACTATCACTTTGTATATGGATGGATGTTATGAACTAATATTAACTTAAGAGATGGTGATTGTTTTTTATTAATAGGGGTGATTTGTACTCACATCTGCACACACTCAAAGATGGTGTAGATTGGTTCTATTTTAGGGTCTGTGGAGAATTTAGCTTGATGTGCTTAATTGTGCGCCTCTGAGCCTTATTATATAAGTCGTGCGAATTGTATATATTTTCTGCTGTGTATTACGAGTGCGTAGGTGAATTTGTATAAGGCACGCACTGTTGACAAGGATTGTGTTGAGAGACGATATAGTGTTGGTGTGTGTAAAATATGCGGTGTTGAAGTAATATATATATGTATAAAATTATGAATGTGAGGCTTAAATAGGCTTTTACTCGAGTCTAGAGACTCAATACCTCGATAGCTTTGTAAGGATTTGATTAGATTAAGCTTTTAGTGATTAGTGCTGTGCAAAGAATGTGTGTCTAATGTGAGTTTTATATATATTTAATAGTTGATATAATATTTTTTCTTGGAGCTGTGAAAAAGGCTAATCACGGATTGAGTGTGAAGTACATGTAGTATAAGTAACTCGTAGCTCTGCTCAAATGATGCCGCGCAGACGCAATGATGAGAGTGTCGGCAACTAAAAATCCCTTGATGACGTGAAAAGGACTTTATTACATATTGTGATAAGTGTTGTCTGCTCTTTCGTTCTTATAATTGATAGTGATGTATGAATGTTTGCATCACTGGATCTTTATATTGATTATGGCAAAGCAAGATCGTATTAGGTCTAGTAATAAAATAAGAGAGGGAATAGACTCCTTATTTAAGTTCATGTGAGTATCAGAATAAACTATATCTTAGTGTCCGTGTGAGGTGTAGTAATTGTCAATCGAATAATGAATAAAAAATTTAAGGGAAAAGTTATAAATTCTTCACTCTTAGTATGAGATCTTGTTGGTAGAGTGTGAATAGAGTAAAAAGGGAGAGATTTTAATGAGAGGGAAATAAATGAAAAGTACGTGAGATGGTTTTTCGCACTACGAGTGTTAGATTAAGAGAATGAAGAATCAGCGATAGAGTTCGTTTAGAGTTATATTGGCGGAATGTGGGTAAGTAGTTGTGACGCTGAATAATGGGAATCACGGCCAGGCTGGTTGAGACGGAACAAAAAAGTAGCGACTTGCAGCTCGCAGATAACGTAATGTCTGCTGGAGAGAAAATGTGAGTTTTGCAAAGCGAGAATTATGAAAGGTCGTCTTATTGATAGCGACGGAGATAGCACGGACACCTCTTCTATGCTGAGATGTGTCTTGAACAAGGATAAGTGTAGTGTGGCCCCCCCAACCGTGGGCACAAGTGAGATGAACCCTCTATCATCTGACAATAAATGATATACGTAGTATGTTGTTCATCGCTTTGGTTCAATTATTTTAAAAAGTAATTTTATTCCCTTGTTAATAACCTTTTATGATAACCTATAACTTGTAATACTACATGAATAAAACTATTATTGATTTTCTGTCTTTTAAGTTTCGATCCTGTAAATTTCGGGAACTTTCATTTGGAGCTACTATTTAATAATTTTATGCTTATTAAAAGAAATTTTTAAAAAATGACTTTCCATTGGAAAAACTTCCTTTAGGCGAGATTTTTCTAGTGTATTCGACAAGATAAATATCTCACTTAATTAATGAGTTAAGTATGGCTCAGATGAGCTCGGATAGGCTGCCCGGTGTCCATCTTGCGTTTTCAGACTTGCAAATATGATTTCGAGTATTCTTTCTACTACTTATTCCTTATATCACGACTGCATGTCATTGCCGCACACGTCTCCTTCCCCCTAGCTCCTCCAAATAAAGTGGTAGGCTGGAAAGTACATTAAGGAAGATGGTGATGATGCCATTAATTATATTACCTTATATATTAAATACTCCTTGAAATCCGTTGTTCCTTAACCTTACATTAAATTTCCGGGTTAATTTGTTACATATAGGGGTCAATACTGCTCTTATCTCCCATTCCTATGTTCCCGTAAAGAGAGGATATATAGTCTGTCTTTGGGAAAGTTATCTCGTTTTATGTTTATATCTCTCGTACAACACTAAGTGGAAAGATCTAGGTTTACAGTGGGCGTAGGAGTTTATTAGTTTTTTCGATAAGTGCTAAACATTCTAGCTCTCACTGTCATTTCGATGACTCAAGATAGGGATGAGATATAGTTTTTATGAATATAAGCACATTACTCACACAAGTCGAAACAGAGAAGAATATAAGAAGACAAGAGTTTGAACCTCCTTTTACATCGAAATGAAATTCTAGACGAAATAATATACGCGTAATCATTATAACCTCCAAGTATGCATCTCACAAGGACAATGAAACGTTTTTAATACGGGAGAGATATTATGGTCAGTAGTACTCATTTTGTGTAGTAGGTAAGTCACAAGAAACAAAAATTATCTAGAATTGTTTAACAGTTAACTTGAAAAATTTCTATAGTACATACAAGCGCGATCACTTGTGGAACACATACCTTTAACTATAAAAAAGTAATAACATTATTAACGATGTGTGTGTGAAGGCAAATTTATGTGATATCAATGTAAAGTTCGAAATCTCACATAGATAAATACCATATCATATTATTTGTGAGAGTGTGGGTTGTGATTGTATGCAGACACAAATTTTGTTTTCACAGAGCTCCAATGCGTGATATAGGATATCTGCGTATCTCAACGTTGTAAGATCTCAAAAAGAGACGCTAATAGCCTTTATAGACGGTGACACACGCAGTGGGTAACTGTGGAGCCATGTGCCGGTTAGGCTATAACACCACCCATCCACTCAGCGACAAATATAGTATAAATACATACTTTTTTATCTGACATAATTTTTTTATTTTTTTAGCCTCTTAGCAGAAGATAGGCTAAACCCTGCAATGTCCTCAGGTTTCTTCACATGAAAGGTGCTCCATCTTGTTAGCAGCTACAAACCCTGCTCCCCAGTTTCCTTGGGGAACCAAGGAAACAGACGATAAGGACTCAGCGAAAATTGGACTAATTACATTTTACTCATAAACCCCTTCCTTCACTCATCCCATAATACGGACGGACGTATTACAATATCATACAATGTCAATCCCATCGCGCTGTTACCTCCAGATAAGTTATAAAACAGATATCTGATTTCGACTCATAAGCTACGGAAGAGCTTCGTAATAGAAATTTCTTCTCGATTCAAATATATGTAGTATCAGATATTCACATATATATTTACAGATGAGAAAAAACACACGACCTCAAGAATCTATTGTGCTATACAAGAACTCACAACTCAATATAATATGTGTGTTCTAAATATATGCTCCAAAGCTAAAAAATGAAATGATGGAGATGAAAGGCAATATGTACGCAATTCTGCACCTAGCTAAGCTCACCTATTTTTTAACTAACCGTCGATAAACACTACTACCAAAGTATCTTTGTGCTTTCCTGCACACGTATACTAGCTCGGGACTGGTTAATCAATACAGGACCTCTCTACGGTTTCGCTAAAATTCGTCACAACTTAAATTATATCTATGAATGTTATCACATAGGTAAATTTCTTATTAGCACAAAGTTAGACAACAGAGGTTTATAGTAGGAATATAAAAATTGAATCTTTTTAAGTCCTGAAAACTCATCACCATTCATATAACGGATATATTCTATAATCACTAGGCGTGCTGTAAAGTGTCATGAACCTTTGCTTATATCACGATTAGAGTGTGACTAAACTCACAACAGGCCCACGAGTACACGAACTATCACCACCAGGAAAGTAATACACTCTCTAAGAGTACTAAAATCCTCCAAACACTGGTTAATCAGTTAATCGCCCAAACTAAGAAGTATTCAGGTGCGTCATTATCAAAGCATACACCTAATGGAAAATAATCATCGTAACAATAACTCCACAATGTTTTCATAATTAAATTCTTAAAATACAAAACTATATTTACCAGCAACAAATTTCTAGTTCCTTTCGTTTGAAACTTTTAAAGTTATGTGAAAATTCAAATACATAGATCATGATACACTACTTTTGTATAGAAAGGAGAGGTAGACGATTGCATATGTCTTTACTTTAGCACAGAATTTTTATTGGCTTCACCTAAAATTAGGATCGGGCTTCCTACTGAGTTAAATTAGGCAGGATTCATCAATAAGGTAATATCAGCGCTGGCTCACAAGCCTCTCCTAAGCAAGCCTATTAAATTGTGATCTCACACGATATATATCCAACGTCATACTTGAGACAAAGAACAAAAATTGGTGGGTCAAACCCCCAGCACTCATATATATATAAAGATTAATATTAAGGTTGTGCTTTTATAGAAATTGAAAGTAACTATAATTAAAAAAATCACAGGAAACCTACTAAAAAGCATACCTGTAATCAACTTTGAGTAAGGTTGAGTCATCTAATTTGTCGTGAATTCTCCCACTGACGGCAGCTGATGTATTGAAACCCCACCAGTTTCCTTGAGCATTTACAGGCGTCTTCCAAACGTCAATTCTTCGAATGTGGAGATAAGAGGTATTCATTTACAATTAAAGGATTAAAGGTAAGGCAAGCGGATAAGATTAACTAAAAAATAATATAGTTACAGAAACGTCTACCTTTCGAAGAAAAGAAAACATTGGCAAAAGAAGCTTTCTAACTTCTAAATAATAACTTTGTACAGTGAAAGGGAACGGTTTGAGCAGATATAATACACTTTTCAAAATAAATATCAGAGATCCAAAAATGTTTTCTTTTAAAATTTCTTTAATAAGCATAAAATTTAAAATAGTAGCTCCAATGAAAAAGTATCCCGAAATTTCAGGTTCGCAAACTTTAAAGACAGAAAAATCAATAATAGTTCTTATTCATGTACGTATCTACAAGTTATAAGGTTATATAACAAGGTTATAACAAGGAATAAAATTACTTTTAAAATAATTAAAAAAAATCAATATTTATGACAAAGTTACATCTGAGGGGACTAACCTGTGTGTCTCAAGAAATCGCTGAAGCTCTCGGAAAGAAGTAAATTCTTTACATTCGGAAGAGGTATTGCATCTTCTGCAAATCCCAAGCAAAGTACATGCAATTAACTACTAAGTGCGAAATTCTTAAACTACCTTAAGTTACAAAGTTTAAAGAATGCTTCTTAATAGTTTTACGATGACAATAACACCCAAAAACTATCATTAAATAAGAGCTCTAATTAAATACTGTTATATCATAATAAAAGTTGAGATAATAATAAAAAAAGAAAACTAAATAAATGATGCCCTTTTGTGGGCCATTGGAGAGTTATCACACACTTACAGTAAGTCAGAATTTAAACTACAAATCAATAAAAGTGACAACTTAAAGCTATCATATTAAAAATTTCATTTGAAAATGAATTTTAATAATACGTAAAAAAGAGTTAGTGCCGCTATACATTCAAGCAATAATCAATTACAGAATAAGAAGCCACATGCAAAGACATAATTTTAGTGAAGAAAACTTATTAATAAAAACAATATGAAGTGCATATAAAAGTGCTCTTACCTTCTCAGACCAGACCTGTTTTTTTATCACCCAAGTGTAATAGTGCGGGGACGGGAAGGGGGGAAAGAAATATAAAAACATTTGTGAGATTATAAACAAAACAATCAGCACCCAATTATTACTACCCCATTTTTTTTTTTTTTTATCCTTATATATTTAAGTATTAATTATAAACCTAGAACAGGACTTAACAAACATTTAAAATAAATTTTTTTTAAAACATAACAATGGACAACCCATTTCACACAAGAAATTAATATTTCACAAAGACAACCAATTGACCTAGACTTTAATCAAGCTGTAGCATCTACTTCTTACAGATTTAAAACTCTTTTATTAATACTCACACAGATTCGTTAACGGCAACCATTTCATATGCATTGTCCAAATTGTAGAAGACATTGTCTACGTACTGCTGTCCAGCACTTCCTGCTACAATAGTACCTGGGTAAGCAGGGTCGACGGCTATGTTCCTAAAGGAAAGTTCATTGTAAAAAGAGAATTTTCATTCATAATTCTAAATATTAGCAGAATCATGTATCTATGGAATTAAATACATAATGAGTTTCAAAGCATATAAATTTCGTGAGAATCATAATACCATTTGACAATTTTCTTTATACAACTTTATACTATAAAATTGTGAGTAGTGCATATTAACACTCATGTAAATGAAAAAGAGACATGGAATTGAGCGAAAATTTGTGAAAAATTATTATCACTTTAGAAAAAAAGTCTCTTAAAAGTAAATTGTTTTATCTTAATAATATACTCCCAATTATTCCCTTTATAAGCTTACTTTGCAAAGTTGTTGTGAGAAGTAGTCTGATAAACTGGTAGTCGAACTTTCTCGAAGCCATAAATATCCAAAATGTGTCTACCAAGATTACTGTGAACGTAATTATAGCTGAAATCCGTCACAATCTAAAAGGAAGGCAATTACATTAACAAAAATAAGTTATGTTTAATATAACAGTGTAATTTATTTAGATATCATAGACATATAAAACATTTCAAAATTTGGATATATTTTACGCGACAAAAGAAACTGAACTGAATCGAAACATAAATCCACTGCAAATAATATATAAATTCTCACACAAGCGCAATCAAACACAAATAAAACTGAAAAAAGAAATTAACAGGAAGATATCAAGAGTCCACAAATTTACAAACCTGGGCTAAAGTGATAACATCGTGGTATGGAATATAAGCCCAACTGAAATCATTATAAGCAATAATAGCTTCCTGATATGCCGACCTCTCTTTGGCTTCCATATATAGAGAAGGGCGATGTTGCGTACTCTCGAAGAGGTTGTTTGTTATATTTGCCAACAATTTAGTTGCAGCTCCATTTGATCCAGCCATGATGTGCAAGCCTCCAGTGTTATTTCTTACCAAATTATTCTGGAAAATGTCAGGCATAAAACAAAAATAAATAAATAAACAAAAATTAACAAAATAAGTTCATAGTTAATTATTTTCCTCAGTATTATAAATTTTCAAAATGATAACTGAATACAAAGCATTACATAAAAGAATACATAAAACTTTTTAACCCTCTTAATTGTTCATTGCTTCGAAACGTATTTAAAAAAAATATATCATAAAACAAATAAATAAATTAAATAGATAAATAAATAGATAAATAGATAATAGATAAATAGATAAATTCCTAATAATAGGACATAAATAAGTATGGCTTCCTTTAATAAACTTTAATGACCTTAAAATAAAGTGTTCTCATGTTTTGAAGATCCAATTTAATCGAACCATCAGTAGTTGTTATATTTCCATACAAATGAAGTCCATTTTCTTCAATGCGACTCCAAGTAACAGCCAACCAAGGATTAACTTCTCCTGCAGTAACCGCGAAAATAGCTCCATCTTGATTGTTGTAAAATTGGTTGTATGTCATGTTGTGTAATAAATCCCTATCTGTTGTGAAATTACAGAAAATGAATTTTACTCTTTCAAAACAGTAAATATAAAAGTAAAAATAAGATGTGTAAACTTAAAAATATTATTGAAGTTATCAAACATAATACAAAATCATTAAAAAAACAAAACTGATTTGAATCTAAATATAGATATATGAAGACGACACACCAACTCACCAAGACCAATTGTAGAAATAGGAAGGGTTACAACTTCTGCCACAAAACCAAAATATCCTGAGGCACCTGTAGCGTGTAACTGGACAGATAGTGTGGTTCCTTTAGTTTTAAAGAACCGAGTATCAAACACAGAAGTTGCATTTAAAGTTGAAATGACGGGAGTAGTTTCGTTGTAAATATCGCCATCAAAGAGAATCAAACGATCAAGTATTTGATCCGCGGTTGAATTAAAGAGATTGAATTGAAGTAGTCTGAAATCACAGTAAATGGGTAAAGGTCAATTTTCATTGGCTTTTTTTTTTTTTTAAATTAATATTCACCTAAACCAGTTGTGAGCTGTGAAAATTTTAGCAACCGATTCTCATTTTGCTAATAAGAGTTAAAAACCTGTTCACTTCCTGTTTGCTCAAACAGCAAGAGATTTTAAAACCGGTTCGATCTATTAAAAAAGCTTTAACAACCGGTTCCAGCGAACCAGCTTCCGACTTACCACCGACCTAAACTATAAAATAAAAGGCACTTACCGAAAACCAAACTTCTTAACATCGAATGCAGAAGTAAATATTTTGACACAGTCGATTGGTTTATTGTCATATTTGTAATACAAAAGAACTCTCTCTTGTATAATCAATTCTTTATTTGAATCGCAAATATCAACCATGCCAAACATGTTGTAAGGAAGTCGAATCTCCTTAACAGGAGTGAAAGAAGATTCTACGTTCTCTCGCGTCTCTCCGGTAAGGCCTATTAGAGATACACCAACCCCAAGATTTTGTTCAAATCTGAAAATCATGCAATTGCTTAGCCACATCAATTTTAACAGCAGAAATGTTTTTAAACAGTGTTTTTTTTTATATTTGACTACGATACACAACAAATTTTAAATGTGTTAAATATTAAGTTAATTTAAAATTGCCTTTAAAATACATTTAGTTAATCGATACCTGCTGTGAAGCATTTCAAAACTATCATGAGCAGATACAAAGGTTACTCCATCATATGCACAGTGGGTTACAGATATGTCAAGAAGTTTTGGAGTTTCGTAGAAGGACAGAATAGCAGGACTTTTCTCATTGTGAAGGATACCTGCCCCCATGATATCAACCCATGCAAGGATTGATGGATTGGGTATTCGTTCGTGGGTGTGATAGTGGGTATGTGGAATGTCGGTATCATGAATTCTTTCATACAAACTGGTAAATTCAAAGTCTGGAATTGAAAATCTGCAACAAAAAAATAATAATTATAAAAAATTATAATTAATTATAAAATAATAATTATAAAAAATTGCTGACGTTGGTGAAATAGTATTTAAATAATTTTAATCTGTTAATACAATAAAAGAGTAAGCGGCTCCTTAACCAAATTCAATAAAATATAAACACCCACTTACCTAACACCTCCCCAGTATTCGTAATTATCCCCTGGAAGGTTAATTTCCCCGCAACTTATGTAAACAAAGTCCCCATTCCATTGACACTCATAACGATGATCGTAAATCTGTCCATTCATCCTAATTGGACAATCGTCTAGTCTTTTTTCAGTTCCTGCAAGAATAAATGAACCTAGTATTGCAAAAAGAAACCAACCCATATGACATCAAATCTTTTGTATATGAAACATGGATCCTTTCACGCATTACTAAACATACTGAATGAAAAGATGGTGGTCGATTCAAATAATTTAATTGGGGTGGGATCTTGTATGATAGTTGGTTCTATTTTTCAAAACTATTTTTGAAGTTTTACTACACTCTACCCCTCTAGGGACATTACTCTAACCTTTTAATTCTGTGGGATGGTTCCTTTTTTCAAAATTAGTTCCAATGTTAAACACATTAAATATATCAATCCAAAGAAACTAAAGAAAAAAAATACCTTGGCACTGAATTGGCTCTGGCCATGACCTAATGCGAGTGAGTGCGTTTCTTTCAGTTCTTTATCTCTTTGCTAAAATATGTTACTCGTTGTATCCCAGCTGACTGCACAACAACTTGAGCGTTTCTTTCTGAAAATCGGTCGTCACACATTGGGACCCACTGTTGGGTAGTGGAATTGTAGATGTCCAAAAAGCCTGCTCTAAAATACAAGGAAAAAAAATAATTACTCGAGACTGGTTTTGAAACCGTATTTTCCAAACATATAATAATAATAATAATAATAATAATAATAATAATAATAATAATAATAATAATAATAATAATAATAATAATAATAATAATAATAATAATAATGGAAATTTTAAATATTTACATATATTTAAAAAATTTTACTAGTACTTTGTATCAATAAAACATGATTAAATATAAATGTAAATTGAATTAGGTTCCTTACCTTTTCTCTTCACAATCTCCTTCTACGCAAAGTCGGACGTCAATTTTTCTCTGTGGGAAAGTTTGTCGACCTACACGATAATGAGTCTGCTTTGAAAGGTCAACTGGGCGCATTGTAATTCTTCTTCCTCTTCTACCAATTGCTTCAATCTTCCCAAGAACAAGTATACCAACAGAAGGATAAAATTCAAGAGTAACTCCAGGCTCAATCCTAAGTATTACTCCTGGCATAACTGTCAGATCACTCGTGACAATATAGGGTTCTTCCTGATACTTCAACAATAAAGGCTTCGTCAGTCTTCCACCAAGAGTGCCGTCTTTGATGTAAGTGTCATCTATTCTCCCAATTCCACTGGCAGCAGGGGAATCAAACCGATTTTCGATTAAAAATGGGCGAAATGATGCTATTGCATAGTTGTTCCAATCATCGAAATCAAATATTCGTTCCTGTATAAACGAAACTTCTCTGGAGCCCCACCAATTCGCTCTCACATTTAGATCAGTTTCCACCTGTCCTGTAAAAAGTCCTGCAAGAAGTTCATAATCCATTTCGTTGTCTCCAAATAGGTTATAAGTGATATTTAAGCGCTGTAATCCTCTAACAGCAATGGCTTGCAACTAGCTGGAAGAATAAGCATCAGGGTTTTTCTTAACTGTGGAGGGTGTCTATTTTTCTGAACCGTATTAAAATTAAAGACATGCCGAAACGTTGCCCATAATTTCACTTTGACTATCGGCTTTGAACTCGTCATATATAATCCACTAAATTGTCTTCAATGATATTAATTATAAACCATCTCTTTTTCCCATTCCTCTAACAGAGAAAGATCTCTTTGCGTGAACACGCTTACGTACAAATTTGGACAAAACTTATGTTGACAGCGCGCAAATGTCCATCGACGCGTAAAATCAAAGTCAGCATTATCGACGTAGTTTGGATTTTGTTATGACAGACGGTAATGAGTAAAGTTCTCCGTTATACTGCCAAACGTACGAAGCGGACAAGAGAGATACCTCCCACATTTGCTTCATACTAAGTTCTAAATATCCAATGTAATAAATTATTGCTCTCCGCTATGTCCCTAGATAATAATAATAATAATAATAATAATAATAATAATAAATAATAATAATATATAAATACTAATAATATAATAATATAATATAATAATGCCTCATTTGCATAATGTTAAAGGGCCATTAAAATAGGGGCCTTACCAGCTTCACTGATCAATCTCGTCCATTTTTTAGCTATCCTTTGAATCATTAAACATGAAATTTGAATTTCTCCAATTCTACATTATCATGGTTTCCCTGCAAAGGAGAAGAGTGTGTAGCACTGCCTGACGTTTTACTGTCCGACGATGTTGAACGAATAAAAGCTATCGTTTCATTACCATTACGTAGAACGGTGTCTCTGTCATCATGTGAGATATCCTAGAAGAAATTAAAACATAAAATAGTTGTCTTCAATCCAAATTTACGCAACAAAATATACTACGTTAGGAATTATTGAGAAAGACGAAATTTATATATTATTAATTTGCTTATATCTTTACTAAACGTCGATCTAAAGGATTTATACACGATACTATTTGAATTAAATAATTATTCATAACGAATCACCAAATTTGATTTCACAAACGTCTCCACATAAACATCGAATACTTAAATCTCTTTAATCCTCAAAGAAGAACAGGTACTGACATGGTCGATATGATGCCATAGCCTCTTCAATTTTGAAGGTAGTCAAGAAGCAAATTTAATATAAAGCTACGACAACTCTAGTTTTAAGCTTTGATAGTCATCGAATTTGAATATCTTATTAGAATCGAACAGTTCATACTATGTGGAGGATTGATTTATTCCCAGATGTAAAAGGTAATACAGAAATAAATAAATAATGTAAAATTATGTAAAAAAAAATGAAATGTAAAATAAATGTAATATAGTAATAAAGAAATCATGTAATATTAAAAGGTATAAATACAAACAATATTACCTCTCTGTGATTTACCTGTTTCTAACTTATATTAAATTCCGATTATAATACAATGAAGAACAGAACATACCTATCATAATGAAGCGTAGACAATCCAATCGTATTCCTCATAATAGACCGAATCCTGAAACGAAAGCATAGAATTTTGAACGAAAATCTCTCAGGTCTCCGTTTTGGGCGATGTCACGTTCTAAATAACGGTAATTAAATACATAGTAAAATATCTTTTCGATAAGAGCTATTTTAAAGCCCTACGTTATGAGACATGTGTTTATTGGTTTCGACTATCAATTCTTTAAATAAATTTTATAAATTATAAGTAAGAAAATAGTAATAAGTATAATTTTATTATTTTTTTATTACCTATTCTTAAATACATGATAGAAGACTTACTCTCTACTGCTGTAAGCACAAACATGACATCTCCTAATGCAAATGATCCAGAAGAATAATGAATTGTAATGGCGTAACTACTCGAGGTTGTTGGAAAAACACTTAAGTCATTCCGCAAATTCCAACGTGAAACATCCTTCAAAAAAAAAAACATTTATGTTTTATTAGAATGTCTGACAAAAATAGTTAGGATTATGCTTTAAAGAACAAACTTCTGAGTATTTGATATTAACATTTTCAGCATGACACAAATAAAAATTATTCTTATGTGAAAAGATACCTTGCTGTGTATCACTCTTTGGTAGTCGTAAATTATAAGTTGTTCCGAACTTTGTGGCGAAATTGGATTCAAGATCTGAATGCCGATTACATTCGAATGGGTTGTCTAGAATAAAGTATGAGGTTACTAATTAGAGGGGATAGTGAACCTAGGTTAAGTTTCAGTCACCTCTGAGTATTAAAATCATATATTAAAACTGTGATGAAAATTTGTTTCCTAAATTCACACCGGTAGGGTCCATTTACATAATTAAACACTATTATAGAATATATGCAACTTCATTGACACAAGTGTAACAAACACTACTGAACACTAAGTAAAGGAAATAATAACTAACACTGACAGTAAACATAATA
>JABUQX010016356.1:0-10000 GCA_015478945.1 Trachelipus rathkii | reverse complement strand
AATTCACTATTTTATGTTCAGTCCAAGAATAGTTATGTTGTTTACGGTGAGACATTAGAGCCCGTCGAAAGCTTGGAGGTGTTTAGGCAGGGAGATATGAAAAAGTTGAATTTTTAAAGAGTTGAATTTCACAAGAATGAGGTTAGCCCACTGAGATCCCGGACCTCATCGCAAGAATTGAATCGGTAAAATTGTAGACAAGAGGCAACTCTAGCAGCAAAGGGGGAAGCACATTTGAAATGAGTGGAGAAATGAGAAGTTGACTCAGCAGCTAAGAGTGAACAGAACCTGAGGAAACACCACAATTAACAAGAAGGGAGAAAGAGGTTGCTCCATCATAAGAGCTGAAATGGAAGGAATGAAAGAAAACTAGACAAGAAGTAGCAAGAAAGGTGGAAACCAAAGGAAGGTCAGCTTAGCGAGTAAGCGATGGGTGTCATAACCCTGTCAGAAGCCTTAGAATATGTCAAGCGCTACTACAAGAGCTCCCCATAGTCAGTAAGTCTTCTAAAACTATTTATTTTTAATAAACGTGATAAATCTGAATACGTGAGTCGCGAGCCACATTAGAACTGTACGCGAGCAACATGTTGCCCGCGAGCTACGGGTTGGGCACCACTGCTCTAGAACAATGTTGGTTTTTTTTTGTTTTTTTTTTAGATTTTTTTTAATTTTTTATTTTTTGAGACACAAATTTTGCTTTTTTATTATTATTTTATAAATTAGTATATCCTAATTATTACCTAATTAATAGGAAGTATAGTACATATATTATTATTTAGTTTAATATAAGTTATTTAAGATTATATATATACTGTATAATATCTGAGTACTCTAATTTTATTTATTTCTTTATTAATAATGACTTGAAACTACATTGATGAATTTACTTATTATATAGATGAAATATACTTATCATTAATTAGGTGATAGCTAGGATTAATTATTAATTTATAAAAAAAAAAAATTGGCTTAAAAATAAAAAACAATTAAAAGAATAAAGTCATAAATTACTAAAAAAACAAATAGCGTTGCCAAAAATCAGTTGATTAAATCATTTGATTTCTTTTGTGCCAACCCCTGCTCTAGAATCTAGACCTGGGGATAAATAAAAATTTGTACAGGGTATTAATTCAATTATTATATTATTATTATTATTATTATTATTATTATGTATTATTATTATTATTATTAATTATTATTATTATTATTATTATTATTATTATTATTATTATTATTAATCTATTACTGGTACAAAAAAGGTAAAATGTTCTTCTTGGATAGACTTTTGATAGACAGATATATAGTAATCGGAGAGTGCTGATTAAATAGTATCTAATCTCGGGATTTGCTAGTATCAACATCCCACCGGTTTTCGTGCAATCATTGGATACCTAATTTTTTGCATATTCCTAGGGATGACAAAATTCATGTGCCACTACGTAGGCTGTATATACGTTACAATCCCCTATATCTACAGTAGCAGCAAGTTTAGTGCGGTTCGATATTCGGGAACATGTGGTAACTTTAGTAACGTCTACATGTATGGATGCAATGACCTAGATGATGTCTATCATCCATCTGAAATACGGTCGGATGGTCCGTTATTGTTTACCCAGGGTGAACTGAACGATCCTTGTACGAGAGTTGTATTTGCCGAGGTTTGTCCTCTGAGCTGTTGGCTCAGAGTTTGCATGAAACTAAATGACCTAGGACAGGCCACAAGAGTAACAGTTTTATGCGAGAGCGAGAGGAGAGGCGAGAACTGCGGAGGTTCTTTCCAGTCAGATGGTACCTTGTGTATTGCAATGAAGTTGCAGGCCTACTAAACGCTAGCATACGATGTACGGTACGTGAGTGGCGACTGCTTTTATTGACACTTCCAAGAAGCAGTTTAAAGTGTGTGTTGTTACACAGCGGCAACAGATATGCTTCGTTCCAAGTAATGGTACGTCGTACGGATGAGAGGGAGTATCAACATACTCAAGAACAGGTTTTGGAGATGGCTACAATCAGGTACCATGGATGGTTTAATATGCGTCAACGCTCAAATGGTTAACATTCTTGCTCGTTAGCAAGCAGGTTTTCACGCAATAATCCCTGTTTCTGTGCTATTGGGACAGCCGGGCGAGAAAAGGATCACTGGAGCGAACAGAAGAATGCAGCCGGGCGGCAAAGGATCTCTGGACAGGAACATCGTACGTGAATCACTTGTACAGAGAGAGAAATAATCATCTTACTTCCACTACAACATAAAATTGGTTTGATGAAACAATTTTGTGAAGGCCCTAAGAGCCATGATGGTGAATATTCCGCTATATACTGCTCCCAACGTTTCCTGTCTGAGTGACGAGAAGAAAAAAAGCTGCGGATATTTGATGGCCGCACAAATAAAGGACACTCTCTCCGTGATGCTGCCCTTTGCTTACAAAATGCTGTCGTAAAGCGTGAATGCTTTTTTTCAAGTATGATAATACAGAATTATTTCTGTGGAACAGGAAACAGCCAAAAGACGCACTACATTGTACAGGAACTGCAAAGTACAGTTTTCATTTCATGGATGTAACGAATGATATAAGTTAGCACCTGACTTACATTCTCGAACCTCAAGCAATTTTCCGGTACCCTAGGCGATGTTAGTGGATGAAGCAGAGTGGAAGCGCCTTCATTCAAGATCGCTAAAAGATCATGAAAGGACGTTACCATCGAGGGCAAGGGGATAATCAATATGATGGCTTTGACTATTGTTGAAATCTTGATGAGGGATATTCCAGAAGGCTATGCGACATAGCTCGTCCTACGAGAGGAGGAGTTACTATCCATCGGCTATGGTAATGGTTACAGTTAACAAAACCATTCCTTCGTATTACATTCACACTTGGTTGTCGGCCATAATAACCCACCATGGTATTCGAATGGAGGTTGATATATGGAGTTTGTTCACACACATGTATACTATGGTGCGAAGGACATGCGATATTAATCGGATGACATAATGTTTAGTTTCATATCAATTGTATGTTTCTCTCTCCTTCATAATATCAAATATATATATATAAGTAGATAATATACTATATATATAATATAATACTAATATAATATTTACTATATAGTATATATATATTATATAGTATATATATATATAATATATAGTATATATATATATATATCATTATATTAGACTATATATAATATATATATAGTACTGATATATGTATATAATATATATCCTGTCAGTTGTACAGACCCTCTTGCAAAAGGTAAATATATTCATAAAATTTTACAAAATCCTGTGTATACACACAATATTCTCACACATGAGATGTGATAGCGAAAAAACCGATTACATTTTGGAAATCAGCACATCAAATAGTATAATAATTATTGCGAAACCCGTTCTCTAAGAAAATTTCATGTTTACAATGAATTATTATATTATTATTCATATATTATTTTATTATATTTATTATTATTATAAAAGAAATTAACTTTAAAGTAGAAATTACTACAAAAAACAAAATATTACACTAAAACTGTTTAAGCAAAAATTTAAAATTTAAGAACACGATTCAATTATTTTATTTAAAAATGAATTTATTTGAATATTGAAATGTTGGTGTAGGTAATTTTCTCCTTGTTGTGGAGTTAAACGTGATACTTATCCTCAAACACGTTACCCCCTTCGGAAAAAAGCTTTTTAAAAAAATGCTTTTCTGAAAAAGCTTTTTAAACTTTGAAGACCCGTAGAACTTTATATAGTAAATTCCTATTTTACTTAATAAATTGATAATTGATCGAGAGATTTTGGCTTACAGAAAACTAAGAGCCAACCACGTGATGGATAAATGTTCAAAGATGCCCAGTACTCTATGAGAGACTCCATTGGTTAAATCAGACAGTTTTAAGTAGAATACTGTGAAGGTGTAGCGGAAATGCTATACAGTTCCGGTTCTCGGCGCCGAACCAAAAATGCTGGTATTCCGTACATTCCCTAAATACTATACTATATAGATATATATAGTGTATCTATTAGTCTATACTGCATGCAAGAGGTATCTATATTTATATATATGGTACTATATATATACTAGTGTTATATATATATAAGAATATATATGAATATAGTCAGTATATATATTATTGGTTTCTTCCATTACATACACAATTAAAATTTCCATATTTATTATTATTATTATTATTATATTATTATTATTATTATTATTATTATTATTATTATTATTATTAGTGATTATTTATTATATAGTTTATTATTATTATCATTATATACTTGATTATTAATTATTATTTATTATTTTATTATTATTATTATTATTATTATTATTTTATTAAATATATTATTAGACTTAATATCTTTGATAATTTAACAATGAATTAAAAAAAAAAAGAAAGAAAGAAGGAAACCTCGGTCAAAAAACATATTACAAAAAATCAGAATAATAAAAAATAAATAAATAATAGTAAAAACAAATACATTAAAAAAAAATCTAAACAATGAAATATATAAACAGATACGGTATTTGTAAAATACCAAATAATTCGTACTATGAAAATAATGGAACAAATACTAGAAAACCAGCATTTTAAAAAGGTAAAATACCATTGAAGCAATAAATCTGGTAGACTGTGACTCTCAGAACTTGTAAAACCCATGAAATTTAATAACACGCAGGAGCCGGAGTCGGAGCTGGAACGGAGGAACAGAAGCAGAAAGAAATTTTGGGTAAGTCAGAGAAGAAAAATTAATTTTGAAGGATTCAGAACCAGCGGAGTGAGTGCCGGTACTTGCGAAGCAATTACCGGTTATTCAGCCCAGAAATTTAAAATACATGATAAAATTAGCGAGAGATCTGCTACTTTTATCAATCCTCTACAAATTGGTCATAATTCTGAAAAACTACAGAAATATCTGTAGGCTAAGAAATACATACTGATAAAGACATTCAATACTAAAAAAAAAAAAAAAAATATAAAAAAATCTGAAGTTTGAAATCATTAGTCACTTGTAATTACTTCTACCTTATATGCTATTAAGAATTTTAAAAGTATCTACAGATATTTCTGTAATTTAATAAAATGCAATTATTAAAATTTGCATACACTCTCATGCCATTCATAATGTTTTTTAATTAACATACCTAATATAAAACTTTTTTTTATTTAATATAATACAATTTTAAATCATTTTTTATTTAATAAAATACAATTTTAAATCATTTTACTTCATACAGTAAACTCATCCAGTATTATTAATCAGTCCTATAGGAAAATATTTTAATCTTTTGAACGGGTCACAAAAAACACCTTCATATATCAAAAACAATTTTAAAATTTTATTATTATTATTATTATTATTATTATTATTATTATTATTATTATTATTATTATTATTATTATTATTATTATTATTATTATTATTATTATTATTATTATTATTATTCTTATTCTTATTCTTATTCTTATTCTTATTCTTATTCTTCATTCTTTCTTCTTCTTCTTCTTCTTCTTATTATTATTATTATTATTATTTTTTAATTTTTATATTATTATTATTATTATTATTATTATTATTATTATTATTATTATTATTATTATTATTATTATTATTATTAGCAGTAGTAGAAATAGTACTGTGGCAAACTAGTAACAAAAACGTCTTAAATAATATGAAAGGCAAATATTATTATTATTATTATTATTATTATTATTATTATTATTATTATTATTATTATATTATTATTATTATTATTTTATTATATTATTTATTATTATAGTAGTAGTAGTAGTAGTAGTAAGTAGTAGTAGTAGTAGTAGTAGTAGTAGTAGTAGTAGTAGTAGTTCCCAATTACTTCCCATATTTACTTTCCTACGATATATTATTGTGTCGTAATATTTAAAGTAAGAATTTTCCGCCTCTTGCAAATAAATAAAAATTTATCAAATAATATACATATTTCTTAAACAAAATTACTCTCGCCATATACGCACGCATGCGCACGCACACACACACACCATATATATATATATATATATATATATATATATTAGTATAAATATTATATTATATATAGTATATATATATTATAGTATATATATATATATAAGTATATATATATATATATACTATACCTATATATATTATAGTATATATATATATATAGTATATATATATTCAGTGGCGGCTTTTGGGGTAGACAGAGTAGGCAATGCCTACTTGCCTTAGTGAACCAAAAAATATTAAAAAGTCAGCATATATATATATATATTAATATATATATACATATATATATATATATATATATATATATACTATATATATATATATTAGTTATATATTATATATATATAGTATAATATATATTTAGTATATTATATAATATATATATGTATATATATATAATATATAATGATTCGTTAGAAAGGCTAGCTTTAAGATGCCGTCATCAATTTCCTACTCGATTCTTTTTTTAATAGTGCGGATCGGTGAAAATTGTTACGTTCTCGACAGTCAAAAAAAGTAGTTCTGTACCTGGAGAGGCAACTGTGGTTGTGCCTAACGAGTCGGTAGCAATCATTTTTTTTAAATAATCCCCATTTAAATGCATTAGCAAGAAATAATAATATATTATTTATAAATATAATTATCATAATTCACTAAGTAATAATTTAATGATAACTTGATTATTTTTCTTTAAATATTTCATTCGTAATTGGCAGTTTAAAACTATTGACGTCAAAAAAACAGAGTCCTTAAGAAAACGCGTTTGGAGTCACGCACGACTCTTCTCGGCGGATTGTATCCATCCTCTGCAGACCAGCATATTCCCGTTTTATTAATAATAATAATGTGAGATGATTTTGTGGATAATTATAGTGTATTAAATAATACGTATTTTCAATATATTTATTATATTAAATTTATTCAGGACACAATTTTTGTGTGTTTGTACATAACATTGAGCCGTTAAGTTATGATAACTGATAACCCTTGGAAATCGTATTAGGATTTAAGTTCATTAAAAATTAATTTCTTTTTCGAGTGTTGTTGAGGCCCACTGAAATTCAAATGTTAGAATAAGTGCAATACAGTGAGTGCTCTTTACATTGTCGCTAACTGATGAAGTAATAATATTATATAATATATCATAACATAAATATATATATATATTCCCCTATAGATCATAATATATATATATATATAAGTATAATATATTATATATATATATAAATTATATAAGTAATATATTACTATATATATATTAATTATAATAAATAGTATATATATAGTAAGTTTATAATGATACGATAATATTATTATATATGATATAATATATATAACAGGGTGATTTAAATAGGGGGACAAACTTGGAGGATATTATCTTTGTACCATTACAAGTTTTGTCTTAATAAAAAGTTACCTATAAAGTCCTCATTTACTAGGTAAGCATAAGTTTATGGAAGGTTGGCAAGGATGTATGACATGAAGTGAAATTGGTTGTTTACTGTTCCGTAGATGGTATTATTATTATTATTTTTATTATTGATTTTTATTTATTATTATTATTATTATTATTATTGATTATTTTATTATTATTATTATTCATTATTATCTTATTATTATTATAGTATCATTATTATTAGTATCATTATTATTATTATTATTTATTATTATTATTATTATTATTATAAATTATTCTTTTATATTATTATTATTATTATTATTATTATTATTAATTATTATTATTATTATTATTATTATTATTATCATTATATTATCATTATTATTATTAATTATTATTTTATTTATTATTAATTATTTTATTATTATATATTATTAGTATTATTATTATTTATTATTGTTTATTATTATTCATTATTAGTATTATTATTATTAATATTATTTATTATTAATTATTATTATTATTATTTATTATTATTATTATCAGTTATAGTTTTGAGTTGTGAAAATCAGTTAGTGTTTCTAGTTAATGGTATACAGGAACCACCATCAGTTTTATTCTGTGTTTCAGGTACTGAAAACTTAGATGTAAAATTATTTCTCTAACATGTCCCTTACTTATTTTAATAAAAATAAGAGCATGAAATAATAATAAATTATTATTATTATTATTATTATTATATTATTATTATTATTATTATTATTATTAATTATTATTATTTAATAATAATAATTATTTATTATTATTATTATATATTATTATTATTATTATTATTATTATTATTATTAATTATCTTTTTGTATTATTATTCCTGTTCCTACTCGTATTATTACTATTATCATCGTAATATTACTTATCAAATAATTATTGTTTATTAAGCATTAATATTGTTATTAGTATAGTTAGGAGTATTTATTATGAATTACGCATTATTAGTCATTGGTAGTATAGCGTAGTTGCTATAACTTGTTCCCGAGTAAAATATTGTCGAATACTATCAACAATACTATCACTCAGCATTATTCACTCTGTTTCGAATAAGAGTGGTAATAATCAGGCGAAACCTATAGCAGTGTCACAATATTAGAGACGCCAATACCCGGCTGTTCAGATTTGTTACTGTCACTTATACGTTGCGAGTTCCGGTAGGCCAACTCGTCACATCTGACGGAACATATAACACCGAATATTGACATCCATAACCCCTTGCACATTTCTAACTCATTTACCTGCTAAATGAAGAACTTTACAGGTAAGTTATTTAAGACAAGATAGCATTGTAATGGGTTCAAAGATAGATATCCTCTCAAATTGTCCCCATAGGATTTTCGTAAACGACCTTTATAATATACGTAATAGTTATATACTATATCTCATATGATATATTAAATTGTTTTGCCTACTCAAGAATATTATGACCACGAGCCGCCACTGATATATATATAGTATAAGTCTAGTGATGGACCGGATGTCAAATTTGACTGTTTGCGGATGCGGATGGGAATGCTGAAATCTTTAAAGAAGAGGAGGATGCGGAAATGCGGATCAGCGGTCTTAGAAAGTAATGGATGCGGGTGCGGTGCGCGGTGCTGTGCCTTTCAGATTCAATTTTAAAAATTCATATATATATATACCTATTATATATATTATATGAGGATATATATATATATATATTAAATATACTATATTCTATAGTTTAGTGCTATAAGTTATATATATCTTATATAGTAATATATATAGTATATATATATATATAGTACTATGATAATATAAATAATATATACCTATAATTGACATATAGATATATACTGATATATATTATATATCTATAATATATATATATATTATATATATATTATATATATATATATACTATATATATATAATAATAATATATACTATATATTATATTATAATTACAGCTGTCAACACCACTCACGGGAAGAGCCCTATTCAGGGAGGGGATGTTGCAAGCCAAAATTTCATCCGCTAGCGCAAATTTACGCGAGATGAGCACAGACGCCGGCTTTTTAAAGTGAGGGAGATTAAATTCAGCAAAAAACACAGAAGATGGAAGAGAATTCCACCAAACAGGAGGTAGCACAGGAAAGAAGGAAGCACCGCAGCAGACTAGCCTGGAGTTACCAATTCTACACAAAACTCGTGCAGTCAGACACAGCACCCTTGTGCTAACGAGGCGTCGTAAAGGTGGTGATGCGCGTGGTGCGTGAGTGGTAAGTTCCCTCGAACACCCTGTCGCTGCGGTACTATAGAAAAACGCATAAAGTACCAACATCGGCGCCGCAAGAATATGAGGAAGTCAAGTGAACTGGAAAGGTACAGAACAGTTTTGGCCCTTTGACCTATCCAAAGCCGGGTGAAACCAGAGCCCCCAGATATAAGAGCAAGTAGTCCATACAAGGGCGGATGAAGACCCTTGTATAGCTGGAGTAACTGCAACAAAAGGAAAAAAAGTCTCGCAGTCTAAAACAGAACTCCCAGTTTCTATGAGGCCGCCCTAG
>JABUQX010016355.1:57500-58819 GCA_015478945.1 Trachelipus rathkii | reverse complement strand
ATTTTATATAAATAATAATATTATATAAACTATATTATAAACTAATACATATATCATTTTAATATAAAAAATTAAATTAATTAATTTACTTAATATAATAAATTAATAATTATATAATTATATAAATTCAGTTTTATTTTTTCCACTTCAAATTAAAAGTTGTAATTAATTTATTTAACTTTACCAATTCTAAATTATTTTATTAAAAAGACTCAAAAATATTGTGATAGGAGCTACCTACCCTACCTACCCTATGTATATTGCCCCTGATAGATAAATAGATAATAATATATATATATATATATATATATATATATATATTATATATATATATATATATTATAATTAATATATTTAGTTATATATATTAATATATATTAGTACTTCTACTTGATTGGTATCTACTTCTGTAAAAAATTGTTGAAAAGTTATTATAAATTATCATTAGTAATAGAAAACTACAAATTATTAGCGATTCTTTAATTAACAGTTTCTGGTGACTTTATTTTTAGACTCAGGAAATAGCTTTAATTATTAGTTAAATTTATGGGATGCTTTATTAAAATCTCAATTTATTAACATAAGGAAATAATAATATTTATTGAATAATAAATATATCATATATATATATATATATTATATATATATATATATATATATATAATACGTGTACCGGTAGTATATATAATATTGTTGTTGTTGAGAGAATACTCACGAAAAACACATTAAAAACTTTAGAAAAAATATAATACGTTAATTAAGTTAAGTTGAATTACGTTAGTTTATGCCCATGCCACTGAAAGTTTTACAACTTTCTATAAACTTAAATATTTTACGGTCGTTCTGAGCAAACATTAAGTTCATAATTTTTATTTCGCCAAGATTTAGTGGGGGCAAGACCCCTCCTGCACCACCCTGAGGCAGATAACCCACATGAGCATATATATATATTATAATTAATATATATATATAATATATAATATAATATAATATATAAATATATATATATATAGATATATAATTAATATATATACAAATGACCTTTAAAAATAGGAGAAGAAATTAGTTTATTTCGAATCTTTAAGATGCACCCTTAGGTTATAGGTTAGGTTAGTTTAAGGTTAGGTTAGTTTAGATAAGGTTAGTTTATACTCCTTATAATAGTATTTATGGTAGTTTTATTAAAATAAAGATACATTAATTTATGATTTTCGCTCATGAGTCAAACAGCTTTATAATATAGCATAATATAGAATATATATATATATTATATATTAGTATATATTATATATATAATAAAATATATGTATATAATATAT
>JABUQX010016355.1:25000-52500 GCA_015478945.1 Trachelipus rathkii | reverse complement strand
TGCCTATAGACACAGCGTATGTGGTCGATGGGACTTACACTTCGCGTACCAACCACCTTACGACCCCTTTAGCACTAAGATGTGACGTCACTGCCACGATGTTTTGTGTGATCTGTTAACTCGAGTTCTAGTCCGCTGCGGTGCTTCTTCTTTCCTTCCACCAGTTCTGTTGACATTACTTTTCATGTTTCGGTCCTGTCTGAATTTAAATCTTCCTCACTTTTAAAGCCTTCAACTCCGTACTCATAACCTAATATAGGTTAGCTGGGAACTTGGGATTACTTCCTGTCTCCCTTGAGATATAGATTCTGACCAATGAATATATGGTAGTGACAACTGTAAAAATAATAAAAAATAATAAATAAAAAAAATATTAAAAACTTTTTACTAGTTTATTAATCCTTCCTGCTTCATTTCGTTTAAGACAAATTTTAATTAAATTATTTTTCAAATTTAAATTTCTAAATACAGATTATTTCTAATTTTTTTATAATTAATGTAATTTATCTATATAAGGGTTTTGCATAAAAAAAAATTTTACCTAAAATAAAAAATTAAGGAAAGCTTATTTATCTCCTCTGAACTATAATGGTTCAGATAGTGGTTTTGTACAAGCGCTTGTAAAACAAATCTTCTACCACTTACCCCAAATCCACACGCCCGATACACTAGGCATTTTCAATTAAGTATTAAAGTTTAGGAAAAAAATCAAAACAAAAAATATATATATAGTAATATATATATATATATATATATATATTATAATATATTGGTTAAATATAAGATAAATATAATATATTTGATAAATTATTATATATATATTATATAATACTATAAATTATAATAAATAATTTATGTTAATTAAATACTAAATAATAACTAGTGTATAGATATAAATACATTTATATAATATGTATATCGTAAGTAACCTATATATAATATATAATTAATACCTATATATATATATGATATCGAAAGATTTTATAGAAGGAGAAAAATGTTTTTATATAATATAAAAATATATGCTTTTACACATTATATATATATATATATATATATATATATATATAAATATATATATATATATATTATAATATTAATGAAAATTAAAATAAAATTATTTTTATTATAATACAAATAGTAAATATAAGATATATATAATATAATATATTAAAGTATAATATATTATATTATATTATATAATATCATATTATATAATATAAATATAATATATATATATAATTTTATATGTATATATTATATATAAATATAATATATAGTATAATATATATATACATAATATTTAATATAATATATAATATTATATAATAAATATATATTATATAGTAATATATAATATTAATAAGATATTATTATGTATAGAATAATATATATATATATATATATAATTATATTATATTATATAATATATTAGTAGATATAAATATAATATATAATATATATAGAAAGATGATATCTTCTTAATAATATAACTATTCTCGATGCCATTGCCCTATACTCTGGCCTAGTGTGCTTACCTCTATCCGCAACCACACGCGGCATTGCGGAACATCCGCAACCTCGCGATGGAACACGCAGCGCCAATCCGGCATCGCACATAAACGGACATCCCATCCGCAATCCAACATTCCTCTTTTAAAAATGAGATTGTGCGTGGAATGATTATTCATTACATTGATTTAAAAGCACATAAAATAATATTTTTGCATCTTTATCAAGGGATTTATGGAAAATTGTAATTTTGGAAATTTCGATTCGGATATATATATATATATATATATATATATATTATATATATATATATAGATATATATTTATATATATATATATATAAATAGTAATTATATTTATATATTATATAATAATATATATATATATTATATAATATATATATATAACATATATGATTTTGAAAAGTATTATAAGGTTTGAAAGGTGTTTTTCCTTTTTGAAGGGTACTTTCACGCTCAGCAAATGAATGTACTACTTTGAGTCTGGTGACGCTTGTTCTGCCGATAAGATGGGAGCTGTAATTCGTTATGGTATGAGCAGCAGGATTCATTCCTTTCTTCACTAATCTTTCTCTCTCATAATCCAGTGCGACCGTGTGCTCTCTGGTCATTCAGCTGAGGACAGTGGATCGGGGTGAAAATTCTCGTCTTCTTATCACTCTGCTAATTTTCATTCAGCTAGAAAACGTTGCAGGAATACTCTTCGACGAGCAAAGAGGCTTTCATCAAACGAAAGGCGCTAAACCTCCTTGATTCTCCTACTGATAATCGTTCTGGCCTTGCCAATCGCAGAGAATCGCAGTCTTAACAACTTCTGTTAAATCTGTCTTTTCCCCTCTTATTCGCTCTGATGGTCTGTTTGCTTAATCTCAACTGAAAAGGAAAATCGCTTCGGCCTCCTATTGTTCCTTTAACTGCAACCCTAGAACGATTCTGCACTCCTCCTCCCCATCCTCCTTCTCCTCTCAGGTCCTATGGATTTGCCTGTGAATTACATTTGATCGGGGCATGGGCTCCTGAAATCTGTGAACGTTTAGGACGCGGGCACCGGATTGGATTCCTCCCCAGTATGAGAGATGGCTTTTTCGTGATGACCCCGCCCTTCGTTCAACTATATCTCGATGTCTCAATACTAATACTTTCCCTCAGTGTTGGGAACACAAACATGTCCACCGATTCCAAAAAAAATAACCGCTCTGATCCTTCTGACTATGCCCTATAGCTCTCACTGTATTTTATCTAAGATCTTTGAAACCTCTCAACTCTCATTTCTTTAATCATCTGGAATCTCATTCACTTCTTCCGAAGGCAGTTACGCTTTCGGAGCTCGAGTTCTACTGGCGAGAACTTTTCTATCTAACTTTGATTATGGTTTTTCCGCCTCAGGAACTACGAGAACTTGGTGGTGTGCGTTGTGCATATTTTGCACCGGGGTTGACACGCGTCACTGCTCATCCAAGCGCCCCTTCCTTGGGTTTCCTCCTTCTTTTGGGCTTACTTATGTCTAAGTTTTCTAAAAATCACTAGAATATCGGCTGTTGTGATGGACATCTTTTCTGTCAAAGTGTGTCCTCAGGTTTCGTCTATCTACCTACTTATTCCTACTTTTCATTAATGATCTTCGTCACTCTGCACAATTTACTCTACACTCGTATGCCCGAGACTCGACCCTTCATACTTCAACCATTTCAAATTCTGCTCCATCTTTACTCCAGAATTGCCCTCATACTCTACCGATTTCTATCTCGCTGACTGGATAGAATTGGGGTATGGTATCCTCACACCATTGTGAAATGCATTACTTTAAAAAACACCTACTTCTACAATTCCCTCTCTAAGACACCTTTCTAACTTTCCTATCTCTTTCAACGTCTTTCGTCTCCCTGTGACAATTAAACCTCCTTGCAGTAACAAACAAGAAATGTCTTGGAAAAACCTCACACACAACGAAGTTCGCTAGGGCGCCAAAGAACCGGGGGTTATCTTTTAGCTGCGAGTAATTTTTCTTTCCTCTTTCGCCGGTTGCTTCCAGCTATCTGCATAGCTCATCCGCCCTCCGAATGCCTCGGGCAGATACTGCTCCTCAAAGCAGGGGGCCCTGTTTCACCCGGTTTACTTTGTAGTTGAGGTTCAGATAAAGCTAAAAGGCTTATAAAACTGTTCTGTACTTTCCATATCACTTGACCCTCTATCTTTAAAGATCGCTGGTGGTCGTCTTTATCTTTTGTCATCAAGGTAACCCGCCCGCACGCGTCTACGTATGGGATGCTTATCACTCACGTAGCTTACCACCTTCACGAGGCCCTCGTAGCACAAGTGCTGTGTGGCGTATTGTTTTGTGTAATGTAAACTCCAGCTTTCGCTGCGTGCTTCCTCTCTCCTGCCACATCTGTTCAGAGGAATTCTCTTCCATTCTTCTGTTTCCTGCTGAATGTAATCTCTCTCACTTTAAAGTCTGCGTCTTGCTCATCTGCGAATTGTTTGTGTTTAGTTTGATGATATTAGTGTGCAAAACCCCCTTCCTTGGAATAGGCTTCTGCCCTGTGAGTTGGTGTGACAACTAATATATTTATATTTATAACTATATATATATATATAATATATTATTAATATATATAAATATATAATTATAAGTATATATATATATATAAATATTATATAGTATTATAGATATATATATACTATAATATATATATATAGAAATATATATTATATATAATATATAATATATATATATATAATATATATAATATTAGAATAATATAATTATATTATTATATATATATATATATAATATATATATTATATAAGAATAATTAATATATATATACTATATATAATATATATAATATATATATATATAATTTTTAATTCAAACTCAAAGAGTAGCATTCCCGCATCCGCATCGCTTTCCGCAACTCCTCACTTTAAGATCGCACCTAATACTCAGGGAAGTATCCGATAATCATCATTTAAACATCCGGATCCGCATCCTCATCCGCAAACTGTCAAATTCAGACATACCGGTCCACAACTAATATGTATATATAATATATATACTATATATAATTATTATATATAATATATATATAGTATATATATAATATATATGATATTTATATATATATATATACGATACTATATAGTAATATATATATACAAATTTATATATATAATAAAATATAATATATATATATATAATATTATAATATAAATAATATATATATATTATATAATATAAAGATATTATAAATAATATATATATATAATATATTATATATATAATATAAGATATATAATATATATAAATGCTTAATATAATATATATATTATAAATAAGTATATACGTATATATATTATATATATATTATTAAATAGATTATATATTTATATATATTATATATAGTAATATATTTATAATAATAATGTAATTTATTATTTATATATGTATATATATAATTATACTGATTATTTATATATATATTATAATATATAAATTAGTATACTAATACATATATATACTAAAGATAATATATTAGTAAGACTAATAAATGATATTTATATAATTATGTTATAATAACTAAATACTATTTAATAATTAATTAATATAATATATATATATATGACTATCATAGATAACAGTATATATATATATATAAGACTATTATATATATAATACTATTATATATATATTATGAGTATAGTATATATATTAATATATTTATATATATCATAATATATATATATATATAATAATATAATTATATATATTATATATATATATTATATATATATATTATGATTTATATATGTATTAATATATATATAATATATAGTATGCCATGTATATATATATTAGATATAAATATATATATAGAACAAGAATAGTATAATATATATCTATATATATAATAGAAGATATAATAATATAAATAAATATAGATATATATTATATAGTAATTAATGATTATATATTATTATATATATTATATATAATATTATTATATAGTATATATAAACACACAGTAGAGGAGCGGTGTGTGAAAACTCCAATAGATGAATTAAAAAGTGTGGAAATTGCAGTCAAGACTAAGATGGTGGGACCACCTGAAGATGCTACAGGAAGAGAGAGTGCTAGAGAGGGCAGGCTGAAGGAGTGTGGAGACTGGAGGATGAGCCGAGAGAGGAAGACCGCGGATGAGATGGAGAGACACAGTGGAGGATTCATAAAAGACACGGATAGCCTGCAAATGGATGAGCTAATGGCGGATGGATCGTATCAAATAGAACACAGAGGAAAGGCGAAGTGCCCCCATGACAGGCTTCGTGAGCCTTACGAAGAGGAGTAGATGTTACAATCAATGAAATAATTATATATAAAGTATAAATACACCAATATATAATATATATTATATATATATATATATATATATAATATAATATAATTATAGTATAAAGATATATATATATATATATAATTATTATTATAATAAATATATAAATTATATAATAATATCGTAATTGTATCTATATATATATATATATATTATAGTATATATATATAATATATTATTATATATATATATACTATATATATAATTATAAATATATATAATATATTGATTATATATATATATATAATAGATATATACGTATATATATAATATATATAATATTTATTCATAGAGTGCGAGTCCTATTTAAATAATGAAATGAGGAAATTTTGTGCTTGAAGAAGATAAACTTATTGTACACTCTGGTTTGTTGAATGTGTTTTGTCAAGAAAAAGGATACGCAGAAGTGAAACTTGTCACGATCTGCGAAGAAAGTGAACAGTATTACATGAGGAGAAATGTATGGAGAAAGTGTTAAGTGGTTACGATTGAGAATACGTAAAACAGCGAGTTGAAAAAAATCCGCGTTTGAAAATTAATTAAATATTTTATCATATTTATAATTATGTACTTTTAGGGACTGAGTCAGGCTGAGTTTGGAGTTGAAAACTGGAATTGGATCGAGTAACGTCAGCGCCGGGTCATAAATCCATTTCATCGTCCGGAAAAAGCAATCTGTGAGTCGGAGCTGGAGCTGGCTGCCCGTAAATTGGAATTTGAGTCGTGCCTGGTCTATATTGTTGATAATGGTCAATGTTTGTCACTGACGAGGCAGAACAACCTAGGATCGGACCAGAATGTTGTCGTGAATAGGGTTGTTGATCGGAAATATCGTATAATCGGATTTTATTAGTTATCAGGTGTAAACTGAAGAGGATTGAAAGATTTGCACTCGTGCAGGAGTGCCACGGTTGCTAGAAAATGGCTTAAAATTGTTTTGGAAATGTATATTCTTTTCTTATAGAAGTGTGGAGACTATTTTTCCTTCTTTACTTTTATAACAGTTATTTCCTGTGAAAATCAATTTTTTTAATGATCTTGGCGAGTCTTACCGTATATATTTGTGAATTGGAAATCTGAGAACTCGATTTTTGAAACGAAAGTCCTTTTATTTAATTATTTTGAGTTTATCGACGTTGTGTTTTAAGCTGGTTATAGGGAAATATTTTTTTTTAAATGTCCAAAATCTGTTAGAATGCGTGGAATACTATTTACAAAATAAATTTTTTCCAAAATATGGAGTTTCTTTTTAATTACTACCTACTTTACTATTGCAAATTTTCAAGGTCGTTAAAAACGAGGAACATTTAGTAAAATTTAGAAAGGCTATGAAATCGAGCATATATATATATATTATATATATATAATATATATACAATATATATATATATATATAATATATTATATATATATATATAATAATATATTTAAGATATATATATATATATATGACTATAATATAAAATAATAAGAATTAAAATAATAATAATAATAATGGTGATTTAACACTCAAGAAAATACCTCTGGAGTATTTTAACTCCGTTTTAGTAGTATTGTGCAGCTGCTAGCTATTAAAACATGTACACAAAATAATTATTTAACATCAAATTTTTATTAAAACCTACGGAAAAATCAATTGATTTTTTCAACTGATTTTTCACTTGATTTTTTGATCCAAAAAATCATGATTTTTGCTTTTTTTTGTTTTTATTATTTAATTACATTTTTTAAAGTTATTTTGATATTTAAGTTTAGTTTAATTATAAATAAAAATATTCAATAATTAATGTCATAGCAAGCGAATTTGTTTTCCATTTTCACACTTTTAAAAATATCAAACAAAAGATCATGTTTCAAACATGTTTCTTTTATTTCTGATGTAATATATTATCTATTACTTACAAAATAACATTAGTGTTGTTGTTTCATTGTGCGTCATAGACTAATAAGCCCTATTTTAAGCTTTAGAACTCACATATAGGGCCTGGGGTAAAAAATAATACCTAATCGAATCTTAAAAAAAAAGTTTGTTTACAAATTATATTTACAATTAATATAAATTTTCAAAAAAACCAAAAAAGCCAGAAATCAAAAAAATCAAAAAATTGATTTTTCTAAAAAATCCAAAAAATTCCCCAACCCTGGATTAAAACATTAAAAAAATTGGTTTTTATAAATTTTTCTGTTTACATAAAGAACTTTTAGAAATCATTATTAAAAATAAATTATTTTTGAGTTTTCTATTTTATATGGAATCTTATATTTCTTGTAATGAAAATTGAGAAAAAATAATTTTAACAAAAAAATCCACATTAATTTACTCTTAGTGCTGTGTCTTTTGAATATTTAACATGGTACTTGAGCATATTTTGGCACTCTTGACAGAATTAGTGAGTTCATTTTTATAAACTAATTGAAGAACCCTAAGATTGCAGTATATGATAAATAAATCTTCAGATTTGAGCTGGAAATAACTAAATAATAATACTTTTCGTTTTAATACCCTTAGGAGCTTCCGAAACCCTTTTAACAAGGAATTATAAAGCCTCCTTGATATAATAATAATGGGCTTCCCGATAGGCCCAAGGAGCGCGGCACTTGCCCCCTGGGAATTCGATCTTAAATTGGTTTAAATAATTATAAAAAGTGTTATTATATATATATATTATAGTAGAATATTAGATACAGTAATTAATATATATATAATAGTATAAAAGAAAATTTATGTAAGAGAAATATATTGTAATATGAAGCATATTTTGTATGAACTAATAATGATATTTTATAACATATATTATATATTATAAATTATAAGTTTGATCTGTAAAATAATTAAATATGAGTACTATACTAATAATTAGTGTAGAAATATCATTAATATGTGAGAGATGTGGTATAAAATCAATCTACCTTACGTTATGAGACTTTATGTACATATATGATTCAACACTCGGTCTAATTACATTATCATATACTTATACCGCGAATATATGATAAAGATATATAAAAAATATTATATAATAATATCATAATTATATTAGTATATATATATACAGTATATAATATATTAAATTATAGTATGTATATATTTATAATATACTCAAGCTAACAATTATATCTGATATAACTAATTAACTTAACTCATCATGTTCTAAGATAATATATATACTATATATATATATAATATTAGTCGAACCCGAAATATAAACTTGTGACATATATTGAATTGTATATTGTATGCTAAATACAGCTGATTGGTTCATTTAGAGATATTTAATATAATAATATACATTATAAATCGGGATCTAGTATTAATGCTATGGTCTAATTAATTATAACATAATTATATAACTAATTAATTTATCAATTATTAATAATATAAATATTTCAGCTTATAAATACATATTGTTCATACTTTATTATATATAATAATATATTATTAAATATATATATATTATATAAGTACGTAATATATAGGTAAAGAAAAAATAAGTGCACAAAGTGAAAAGGATTAAAATATAAACTGGCCCATTCGGAAGAGGTTGTGTTTAAGTACTCGTGAAACTCAAAAACCAAAGAGCATAGACAATTGACATGAAGAACCAACGGAGGGAATCATTGATAGATATGTAAACGCAAAAAACCATGCAGAGATGTAAAAAGAAGAAGTAAGGACAATACTTGGAGAAGAATAGAAAGAAATTGAAAGAGGATACGAAGGGACACGGAAAAATTTATATTATGGAATATCACAAGAGCCATGAGAGAATAAAGAACCGGAAATTGCATACGGTCTGAATAAAGAGGAACCTCTTCTAGAGGAAGAGGAGGTGACGGAAAGATGGAGCGAGAGGAGAAGGAATTATTGAACGTAGAGAAAGGGAGGAGGAAATGGATGAAAAATACCCCTGAGAGTAAGACAAGAATATGAGGAAATTAGATGATTTATTAGAGATAGAGAAGTGATAGGCCAATTAAAATACTTTAAGATAATTAAAGTAGCTGAAGTTACTTAAATAAATGAACTATTTAAAAAATAGAGAGGAATATTAAAAATGGTTGACAAGATTGTTAAAACCAAGTGTGGAAATAAAAGTGAGAAATAAAGAGGGAGATTAAAAGAATATCGAAATTATAGATGAATGTTTTGTGGTGTGGAGTTGAGTAATAATATATGGAGATTCTTGGAAAAAAAGAGAGAATGGAGATCTAGAGGACAATTGGGAAATGCCGCACGTTCGACCAGAAAAGTACCTACAGATACCTAATATTTACATGAAATACTAATCAAAGATAAAAATCATAGAGTTAAAATAGAACGGTTATGCTGACATTCATAGACTTTTGGAAAAAAGCTATTCGATAGAGAATAAATAGGAGAGACTTGGTAAGAGTGTAGAAGATCCGATGTATGCCTTACCAGAAAGTCTGATCAGCCGATCAAAAAGATGTATGAAATTCCAATAAATACGTTTATAGAAACAGAAGAAGAATATTAGTTTAAAGTGAAAAGGGAAGTAGACAAGAAGTTATACTGATCCCATTCTCTTTGCATATTTAACTGAACAGCTTAATGCTTAAAATGAATAGCATTTAAGGAGAATAGGAAACACATTGTTTATGCGGAATTGTGCGCAGTGATAAGCACAGAGCTTAAGACCTGCAAGAAGTCATGTATAAGAGATGAATGATATTATAGTACTGAAACTCAACTGGCATGAGAATAAACAGAAAAAAACGAAAAATGTGATTGAGCAAGAGCAGAGATGAGTAAGAATTAATAGTGAGAACATAGAATATATAAGGCCGAAGCAGTGAATAATTAAGTATTCTTCGGCGTTACGTATTTGATGATCAAAGTAGACAATGATGCTGAGAAGTTGAAAAGGGAAATGGGAATTTCAAATGGAGGTAACTTGAATAAAGGATAAAGATACATACAACAGAGGTTAAAATTTAATATATTAAAACAATCTATTAGAACCGAATGTGTGGATTCTGTTAATGCTGTCCACAGTGTGTAGGTGAGCGACCGCGTGTTAGGGAAACGATTCCACACTCGTTTCATAGAAAATAAATATTATTTATACGCTAAACATAACCCGGAAAAAAGACGCATTGCTGTAATTATATATATATTTGGTAAACGTCATTACTTAATATTTCTTGAGTTTCTTATTTCTCTCTTTTGTGATTATGAGAATCTGTTTTTATTAAAAAAATAAGTTAATTAGTAAGAGTTGTTTAACCACATAAGAATAGTGAATATTAAGTATAATATTGTATATGAATGTATCGAATGTTATTACACACAATAATATAATTAGTATTTATTAAATATATCTTTAATATAAGGTTTTACTATTTCGTTATTTGTATTTCCTATAATAATATCCATATAATTTAATAAATCTCTTGAAGACTCACGTTAGTCAGCGCAGCTTCAGATGCATTCTATGCCCTCTCGCATTGTAGGCATTCTAGAAACATAAATACACTTTCCTTATAATTTGACAAAACGATTAGCACAATTACAACACTGTAAAATGCCAATAACAGTATGCTGCAGTTGAATACGATCCAAAAAGCAAGAATAGAAGCTAGGAAATGAGAGTACTTAGACTAATATTAGAGGAGTATCGCTGAGAGACAGAATGCAGGGAGACTACGTGAGAGAGAAACTGGGTGAAACCTGTTTTGGGATGCGTAGGAGAGAAACCATTAATGAGTCTGCACACGTGAAAAGAATGAAGAGAAAGGGAAACTATTGATGAGAATATTATAGAGAGACTCAAGAAAGTAGTAGAGACAGCAGAAGACGAGGAGAGATGAATGTCACACGTTGGCGAGGATTTAGCAAACGAGAGGCAGATCATAGAGAAGATAGAAGTAAAAACGATATGTTGAAAGATTTTAGAAATTTTTGAGAGAAGATTCTGGAGGGAGTTAGCACCTGACAGGCATACGCCTAAAACATGAGGATGAGCTCTAAAATATATATAAATATATATTAATATAGTAGTATATTATATATAATATATTAATAATATATATTATATAATTTATTATATATTTAATAAATATTATATTATAATATATATATACTATATAAGCTTTGCCCCACCCTGGAAAATTTCTGCGGCACGTCCAATGACTGATATTATATATTATATTGTCTCCCTCCCCCTTTTTTTATGGGTTGGTCAATTTGTCTTCAGGTTTCTAGGTTTTCTCGGGTCTCTATGTTTATAAGATTCTAATAGCTTAGCCCATTCTCGCTCACAATTACATAATCATTTCAGACGCTCAATTAATAATATTTGTACTAATGTGAACGTCGGTTTTTTAACTGTATATTAATCTATGGTTATACTTTTGTTTAATAGTTTGGTATTGATACTGCTGGGTCTAATTTTATGTTTTACTGAGGGTTAGTTCTTTAATTTTTTGTGTTCGAGTAAGAACAGCTTCTTTTACTATTTTATTTACTTATAATGGATCTGAAGAGGCTCGTTTAGAGCCGAAAAGCTTAATCCACATTGAAATGACCGGGTGATATTTTATGTAACACTTTTATTGCAGAAAGTGCATTTATATATATATATATATTATAATATATATATATATATATATATATAATAATATTATATATATATATATTAATAATTTATATTATATATATATTATAACTAAAATTCTTAATATATATATATCATTGATTTATGGTGCCAAAAGTCTTGATAGCAAATCAAAATATTTATATATTATATATATATAAATATATTAGTAATCAATTATATATATATATAAATATATATAATATATATATATATATATATAATATAATATATAATATATATACTATATATATATGATATATAATATATAATATTATAAAAATATATATTTTATATATATATATTATAATATTAATATATATTATATAATTATTATATATTATATATATATATATCTAATATTTATATTTATATAATATATATATATATTAATAATATATATATATTATAGTAATATAATATATATAATATAAAATTAATATATATATCTTACTTACATTTCCATAAGCGCGTCAATAAAAAGTTTCAAAATTAAAAATAAATTTTAATTTCCATTTCAATTTCAATTTATAGACTGATTAAATGCTTTTTTTTTTATTTTAAACTTCGTTTCAGTATACAATACATTTAACAATTTGTAGTATTAAATTGTCTCCGAATAATAACCATATATATTATATATATATATATATATATATATATTATATACTATATATATTATATATATAGATAAAACATATATTATATATGATATATATTATATATATAATATATAATATATTATATAATATATATATATATAGACAATGCAAGAGAAAATGGAAGCAATCTACTCATTTTTTTAACATTTGAAATTTCAATAGCTTACAACACTAAAAAAAAAATTGAGTAATTTTTAAATAAACTTAAAAGTCATAATAGTATTCCAAAATTCCCGTATTTACAAAACTACAGCTCAATTTTATATTAAAAACACACAAATCAGTAATAAAAATAATATGAAAAGCATATATTATAAATAAAACTTGCACGCACACTTTGGATTATTAATAACAAAAGATTGCAACTGAATCTGACCTCAGAGGCAATCTGTTCGTTGGCCGAATTGAGTCAACGTGTTTTCAGCGACTCTAACGTTGAGTACAATAATATTCAAAAAATTATGAATATTACATAAGTCGATATAAGAGAATGATCAAGTTAGCATTAAAATAATTATTAATGTAGTTAATATTATAATTAGTTATTAAAATATTTTTTATTATATCTTGCTAATGCCAAAATTAAATAGGGATTATTTAAAAAAAAAATGGAATATATGACTCGTTAGCACATCCAAAGTCTTACCCTGAGAGAATCATAAGAACTATTTTATTTGAACTCCGAAATTAACATTGGCACACGCATTCCTACTAGAAGAAAACTTCTCAAGTAGAATTATTATCACAAGGAATCATTTAAACCATGAACTCGTCACACGAAACCCCCATTAAATATATAACTCAAATATTTTGCATTCCATCACTATAAATAATTATATATTTGATAATAATATGATATAATATATATATATACTTATGTAATATAAGTATATATATATAGACTATATAAATATATATATATAAATAATAATATATTATATGTTATATATATATATATATATATCTCTGATACATTATTAATAATTTTTTGGCGGCTCACTAAGGGCAAAGTAGGGCGTGGCCTACTCTTTTATTTCAACAGCTTTTTTAATACATGTGTTATATAAAAATTTATTCGTATTTTAATATTAATTTTTATATACTTGATAATTTAATTATAACAGAATTATGAGTAAATAAAGCAGAAACCACACGAAGTCACTAAAGAATCATTATTTATATTTAAATATAATCTATATATTTAAAGCAACGGATATTCTTATTAATATATAATAAGCATTTATATAATTTCTTTATTCATATCTATAAGATATATAAAATATTCATTTATATATATAAAGTATATATTATATAGCATATAAAAACTGCAATGAGGAGATCTAGTCTATATCTATATTTATGTAATTACCTATATAAAAATTTATTTATTAAATAACAACATTTCACTTTAAATGCTTTAGACATACTGTTTCAGTTTGCAAATCATACAGTATAATATAAAGTATATATATCTTATATATAAATATTATAAATATTTTCAAAATTTTCTCCCATAAATTTTGAAACCTCTTAAATTTATTTAAATATAAACATAAGTATTAGAAACTTAATAATAATATTAGTAATAAAATATTACTCGATGTTAATTATAATAATATACTTAATAATATAACTATAAAACATAGAACTATATTAGTCTGACAAGTATTCATTTTATAATTCTACATTAGAACTTTGGTTTTATATTTTTATTTATATATATTATATATATTTTAAGAACTTATTAAAATTAATAGTATATAGATAAAATTATTTATATAATATTTATATATTATTATAATTATAATAGTATTAAAGCATCTACGAATAAATATATATATAATGTTATATATAACTATATTAAAATATAGTATATATATATATATAGATATCATATATATATAATATTATATATATATATTATATATATATATATAATAATAATATAATATTATATTATATATATATAATTAGAAGACATATAGATTAAAGGTTTTATCATTATTTGGTATCAATGAAGAATTCGACCAGAAATCTATTATAAGTTATATAATATAATTATACACCCTATACTATATATATATATATATATATAATATATTATATATTAATATATATAATATATAATTAATCATTATAATTATATATATATATAATTAATATAATATATCATTATATATTATAATATATATATATATAATATAATTATATTATAATATCAAATATAACGTTAATAGCTGACACCCGTATCTAAAAAACTACGATAGCTACATAAAAACTTGAATACATTTGAATTCAGCGAACATTTTTATGCCGTAGTAAGGAAAATATCTTTTTATATTAATAAAAAAAATAAATTATAAATTTAATAAAGTAATATGGCCTGAATAATCATCATTACGCCTGTCAATTTTGAACTTCTTCTGGCAACGAAACTCCTCCTTCTCCTCCTCCTTTCCCAATAAATCTTAAAAATAAAGAATTAAAAATTAGAAAAGATAACAAACCTATATAGCAGTTTGGTGATAGTATGGCCACCAAAAAAAATTCATTTTGTTCCCATAAGAGCAGTCTATGTATCATAGAGATGTGTGTGTATTTGAGAAAAAATAATAGAGCAAATTATAATGAAAAAGATAGAGATTTGACCGTATACGATTCATGTTTGAGAATTTTGATGAGAAAAGAAAAATGAAAACTTTAATGTAGGCATGTAGTTTATAATTAAGTATTATATATTTTTTATTGCCCTTTCAAATTTTATATTCTCTCTTTCATGTTCCCACTAGCATTGAAAGTTCGCTTTATTCAAAAATGTATATAGTTCTTTTTATGTAGTCTACAGATAACTTTTATAGACATGTGTCACCTTATCTAACAACGCTGACCATTATATAAATATATATACTTATATAATTATATTATTATTATATTAGATATATTATCATATATATATATTATAATATATTATAAATATATAGTTAATATATATAATAATATATATATTATTATATAATTACACATATATAGATATATATCATATGGTGGACTCTGAGTTAACTTTTTTAACTACTCGTGCCTCCTCATCCTTCTCTCTCTCATCTCTCTCTCTCTCTCTCTCTCTCTCTCATCTATTATATATATATAAAATATATTATAAAATATATATATATATATCATATATATATATAAATTATATAATTAATATATAAATATATATATATATTATATATATATATATATATATATATATAATAAATATATAATATATTATATATACTAATATATTACTAATATAATATATATATATATATATATATAAATATTATGATTATAATATATAATATATATATACATATATATAATAATATATTAAACTTGAGATTAATAGCTTACATAATTCTTCATCAAAAAATTCTTTTATTTAATTAATATGATTAACTTTGTATATTTTTTCATTTTTAAACTATTGTGCTAAAATAGTGTAGTTTATATTGTATATTTTATGTTTTATTAAATAGTTTTTTCTTAATAATATAATATTAATTATGTTATATATTTAAAACATATTATTATAAAACATATTTCATACAACAATTATTATGACTCTAAAGTCTAAATCACTAAGATACCGATCTCGCCATTAGCCAATTAAATATTTTTAATTGGGTGGCACAGGATTACTCTATTTTTAATGTTTGTCTTTAGAGACGCCGAATTAAAAGAGCATTTTCCTGTTTGTTTCAATGTTTGCATAATCTTTATATTTATTAGTTAAAATTTCATTGCTATATATGACCAACTTCAGCAATAAATATTAAGAAATATATGTTATCGTAAAACATTATAATATTTTGAAAAAATAATCGTTTTCTAATAAGTGTCATAGCTACAGTGCTTTAGACTGCTAGGCACCGAGTCTCGTGGCACCGCCTCTGATATATATTACTACTAATAGTAGATGAATCATATAATATATAAAATAATATAATTAAATGAAAGAAAGTTTATAATATATATATATTATATTGTATAATTTTAGTACTTTACAATTATATAAATTATATTAGTATCATACCAATATTAGGTTATATAACTTATCGAAAAATCATATTATATAATAAACTATGGTAAAAATGATCTAGTTAATCAATAATTAGCTCACTAATCTAATAATAATAATATAATATAATTAATCAATATATGTCCTGCTATGACTACTTTTATTATTCGAGGAACACTGTTGTAATGTTTTTCAAGAAGAGGAAAGAGATCTCGCAGATAAAGGATTCTTCCCCCAATTATTTCTTTTTATAATTCCCTAAAATATTGTATAAATATCTTGTTAAATTAATTGTGCTAGTAAACTTTTAAATTTTACGTGAAAATAACCTCATTGTTTATGGGTTTTTCTTCTAATATCCCAAATTATCTCTTCAAATAATATATTATTATTATATATAGTATATATATAGTAATATATAATAATAAATATATATATATATATATATAATATATTATATATATACTAATAATATATTATATATAAGTATATATTATAATATATACAAGATATATATATATATATATATCACAAATATATATAATTAATATATATAATATACAAATATATATAGTATATATATATATATATATATATACAAATATATATCTATTTATACAATTAAATATATATATATATAGTACTAATTATTAATATATAATTATTAGTTATATTTATATATTAATTATATATTATAATAAATATATATATTATTAATACTTAGTATTAATTATATAATTACATATAATTATAATATTGTATTTATTATATATATATAAAATATTATATATTTATATATATACCTATACTATATATATAATAAGTATATATATATAATATATATATATATATTATATTAATGTTAAAAATATATATAGTATATACTATTATATATATTATATATATCATAATACTATTAATATATAATATATATATTCATATATATACTATATATATATATAGAATATATATATATATTTACTATATATACTATATATATAACTATATAATATTATATAATATATATATATAATATATATATATATATATTAGACTCGTGTTTTACTTTCTTGACCTATCGGAATCGAGCCATTTGAAAATCGAAATTATTTAATATCGATACATTTGAAAATTGAAAAGAATCCTAGGGAAAAATGATAACAATACGAATAGTTTTAATTTTTAATTTAAGTTTTTAAGCACATACAACTAGTAGTATATATATATATATACTAACTATATATTTATATATAATATTATTATAGTATATAATATTTATTTTATAATATACTTAATAATATATATATATATATATATGATATATATCATATATATAGATATATATATATATATTTATATATATATAGTATATATATTATAATATATAGTATATATAATATAATAATATAATATAATATATATATATACTATTAATAATAATATTATATACTATATATATTATTATTATGAATATACATATAGAATATATGATATAGAGTATAGTATATATAATGAAGGCAGGACGCATATCTAGCTATATCCGTCATATGTATTCCTGCAAACACTATCTAATAGCTTACTAGTCAAGGAATATATTGGTGGAATGCTGGTCCAATTTTAGTACGAAAAATGTAAAAAAAATAAAAAAAAAATAATCTGATACTTCAACTACCAAAAGCGACACTCGAAATGGCAATCACTTTTTGAGGATCTGCGTAAATTTCAATAGGGAAAATGCTTAACTGCACACACTAGGGCTCGAGCCGACGGGAAATAGATTGGGACCGTTTTCCATACCCTAGGGAGGCTGGAGGAACCCCGCGACGACCCAAATAATCAAAGAGCGGAGGTTCGGGAACCCGCCCCGGAGGGGGGAATTATCGCTACCCAGTAGTTTCCGAAGGCCGAGAAGACCCGACTCCTAGCCATCTGCGGTCTTAACCCCTTGGGGTATCTTTAGTTAAAAAAAAAAAATATAAATCTTTTGATAGAAAGTCTATTTATTTTAAATTTGAAAGATCTATTTTTTAACGAGAAAATACCAAAAAAGTCTCTTGAATAATAGGCTCTTCTAATTCATATTTACTTATAGAATTATTAACAATAATTTTTTTTTTTTTTTTACATATATTCTCATATGTGAAATATTACTAGCGATTCTCCAAAAATGGTATTCCATTTCGCTTAGCTATTTGTAGTTTTGAGTATTAATTTTCTTTTTTTTTTTCTTTACATTTTCCGTCACTAAAATGGACACAGCAATCCACCAATGTCATTCCGGTTTACTGTAGCATAATAGTTTTTAAGATACATAAGATTATACGAACGCGACCATATATATATATATATTATTATATATATATAAATATATATAATAATAATATATATATAGATTATATATATATCTAATTAAATATCATAATATTATAATAATTTTATATATAATACTTCTATATATATATAAACAGTATAATAGCTGTTATATATATATACTTATATATATATGGCAGCTAAGACGATTATCACGCAGGCATCGAAGTTTGCACAGATTTGTGCGATTTTGTATAGCCAGCAATTGCCAAAAGGGTCATTACCCATTTTTTAGGGGCTGCACGACCGATGGAGAGGGGGTGGATGTTCATACCCCGAGAAGTGGGGAAGATAGTTTGTCGAGAACACCAGATTCCCGCGACACCCAAAGACCAAAGAGTGGGGGTTCGAGAGACCATCCCGGAGGTGGATTAGATCCCCCCGTAGTCACCATAGATGCGAGAGACCCGATCCTGACAATAGGGGCTTACCAGTGGGTATTCGTTAAGTTTTGAACTCGAAATAAATTTATAACAAAAACTTTTCGCCCTTTTTCTTAATGTCACATTCAATTTGCATGCGTTACATTCTTATTCTCAGCAATAATTGAAATATTGTGTAGTAAAAAAACTTTAAAAGTGACCGCCCAGTCACTTGAACATCGTATATGTTCACTTACATCAATTTCTGCTAAATACTAATAACATACTAGTAAAAATTTTAATTTATAAGTTTAATTTTCTTATGTAAAACAAGTGAAGCTACTTTCGCTCATTTTTTTCTTTTTAATTTAACTTCTATTCACATTTTAAAATAAAAATTTGTTTTATTACTGTTACTCGATGTTTAAAGTATGATATTATAATCGATATTACTATAATTAATCAACAAATTTATTTATTTATGGAGTCCTGTACTAAACCTTTACATATATATAATATTACTTATATAGTAATAGTGTGGTAGGGTTAGGGTGAGGTATATGATATTATACTATAGTATATATATAATTATATATATATATATAGATTACTAGAAGTATATATAATATTATATTCACAAGTAGTCGGGTGTAGTAAGTAACACTGGTAATCTTTCCATCTTTCAAAAATAATTTAAAATGTTATATATTATATATAGTATATATAATAGTATATACATAGGTAGGTTATATTAGTATAAAATGATATATATATATTAGAGCATATGAATATAGTAGTAAGTATTAGTATAATATTATTATATATATATATAATATATATATATTATATATATATATATATAATATATATATAGATATATATATATATATATATAACAGCGCATCTAGTAGAGGTCCACAATCCCATAGTTCTCACTTAAAAACTGATCAAACACTACGGAAAAGGAATACATTGCTGAGATGCTGGTCTAATTTTTAGTGCGGAAAATTGTAAAAAAAAAAATAAAGAAAAAAAAATAAAAAAAAATTATATCTCAAAAACTACAATAGCTGACAGGGAAAAGGAATACATTTTTGGAATCCTGGTAATGTAGAAGCTACTTAGGAAAAATATTAAAGAAAATAAAAAAATTAAGAAAAATTATTTGTTTAAATTATAGTTTAATATGATTAGAAGCCTATCTTTAGAGCCCTGTTTTTGTTTATCTCCGTGTTAAAATACAATAGACTTTCATTAAGTTTTGCTTTTTTTTATAACTAAAGAATAAAAGATAGCAGGAGTCGGCGTCTCTCGCCTTTCGGGAACCTTACGGGAGGACTACATTCCCCCCTCCGGGAGTGGGTTTCGGGAACCCCCGCTCTTTGTATTTTGCGGTGTCGCGGGGGTTCCTCGCCCCCTCCCCTACGGGCTGTGGAAAAAACGTCCCCCTTGGCGTTCCCGGTTCAGCTCGAGCCCCCTACATTGCCGTTGATTAATACCCTTTACAGGAATGTAATATATAGATTTACTATGTGCCCAGCACCCCCCAAAAAATAGGCTATTGTTTATGTTAATTGTTTTTTATCTTTTTCCTTAACTAAAATTTAAATTTCCAAAATGTATTTCTTTTCCCCTGTAGCTATTGTAGTTTTTGAGATATGGATTGTGGTTTTAGAGCTGCCATATATACTGTATATATATAATATATTATATATATATATATATATATATTATATATATTATATATATAATATATATATATATATGATATATAATAATATATATTATATACTATATAATATAAATATAGTAAGTGTGAGTGTGTGGTATATAATAATTGTATATAATATATATATTATATTTTACAGTTGTCACAACTACTCACGGCAGAGCCTTTTCAATGACATGGGGCATGATTATATAATAAGTAACTTAAATAATATATAGTAATTATTATATAATATAATATATAATATAAATAGTATATATATATATAATTAATATTATATATATAATATAATATATAATAGTATATATATATATATATATTATATACTAATATATATTACAGATATATATATATATATATAGTATTAATATATATTATTATATATATAGTATATATATAATATATATTAATATATAAAATATACGTATATATATATAATATATATAGTATATAATAATAAGTGTATTAGTTATGAAAATTGAAGATACTATGTGAGAGTGTATGTAAAGTACTTCTTACCAGATTAAACTACTGAAAACAAGATGTATTTGCCTTTTGTTCTTGCGTGCGAAACTTGTATTTATGATTAGTTTTCATACCAGGAAGGGTGTGTGGGTGTGGTGATTGATTTGTATAAGTGTAACTTTAAATTCGTGCTTGTCTATGGAGTAGAGTAATGCCAAATTTGACAGGGTGCCCTGACTCATCGTGCTTCGGAGGGATGTCTTTTTACGATTTAGGCAAGAAAAAACGTCCTTTCAATAGATGCCGTTGTTGCTGGGAATTGGTGGCGTCAGACTTAAAAAGTCTATAAGATCAGGAAACACGATCTTGTAAACCATCTCTCTAGGTATTGTTTTAAGAATAGTTTTTGTGTTTTATTGTTCCTTGTTCCGAAAGAGTATCTTTAGGCATTATGTGGGTATAAATCACGGCTAAATTCATACGCAAAAATATCTGTTCAAAAAAATAATATCTTCTTTCGATCATACGTAATCTAAGCTTACTTCAGAAATCTCTCTTGGAAGTTTAGAGAATTTTGTAATTCCCTATACTGTAGAGAAATTTTAGCCGAAATTGAGAATCTCTTGCCTCCATCCTGAATTATGATATATCTAATTATTTATAAAAGGTTTCTCTTAGAATGGGCTTGACAAAACTCGATCTCGTCTTCGCTGAGTTCCTATTTCTCCGTTGGAAGGAGAGAAACTTCTGTTGCTTCTCTAGTTTATTCAATATATTTTCTAAATGATTTCTTCGATTTCGCATCTTCTGTATTAGCTGCTTCACATAAGGTATATTTGATCTAGCACATTTGGGAATCTTACTCTTCTTCTATATAATGTGTTATATACAAACTCTGTCTTAATAAAATTTTTTCATTTTTGCATTCGGATTAAAGACGGAATCTAATTTATTACCTTTGTGGTTCTGTAATATTATCTTGCGCAGCTTGAGCTGCTAAACTTGTCGTCCATTTTCATAAGCTCCTTAAACGCTTCATTTAATTTAACCCTTTCAGAGGAAAGACTCGTTAAAAAGTTTTGCCATGTGAATTCCATTGTCGTAAAAACTGTTAGTAGGTATTCGCTTTCCCACAATTTTATCAGGAATAGCAGTTCTTTTTGTTGATTGGTGAAAAAAAACAGGTATTTCATGCATGGTGCCAAAAAAGTCATTAACATCTTTAATATTACGGCAACTGTGCTGTAATACAAGAATTTATCGGTGAGCTAAACAAGTGATCCAATAGAGCTATTGGGCAATCTGCTTAATAATTTCCTGAAATCCTTCAATTCAGGATGTATAGATAGTTACTCTAGCCCATTTTCATATATAGTTTCGAAGCAAGCTTCTTACGAAAGGAAAATTGTTCTAAAATTTAATAAGTTCCTCACTGAAACCTCATTCGCTCCTGTTTTCCCCCTCAAAAAACCAAAGAAAATGCTCTTTTATGAATCCATTTTCATCAACGAATATCTGTAAATAACTGAACAATGTTCGTTCTCGTGTGTGTCGGTTGCACTTCATCTACTTGAATTGAAAAGAAAAGAGCATTTAATAATACCTTTTTGTATATAATCTTTAATTTCACTTGCAATGCAATCAATAATATCATTTTGAATTGTCTTTGACAACCAGTAAAACCACCCAATTTTTCCATATATATAATTTCAGTGTCAGTCTTATATGATTAAATCAAACATATCTTGGTTGAAGTTTCCTTGGCTTGATGAACTTATGGCACACTCGTCGATGACACGAAATGCAAGTCCTTGTTTACCTAAAAAGCAAGTTATATCGATCAAAAAGTTTAATTATATCTCTTATTTTTTTTCACTCTGGCATTGTAGTCACGTTATATTCTTAATGCTTGTTTCACTAATTGCTCCAAATGAGTCATATTTGTTACGTAAACGGCTAGTTAACGCCAATACTATTTAGGATATGGTTTCTTTGAACCCCTATGTCTTTCCAAGCTTCTTGATAAGTTTTCCAATCTCGAAATCCTCATCGACACCCAAACAGTCCTTTTTTTGCACTAAAGCAATAAAACAAAAGCCAGCCAATAAAACCACCTTGTTTCACGCGTCAGCAATAACTCACTTAAACGCACTCATTACCACACCTCTAAACATCTGTGTTGTTTTACTTTACTTTTATGGACTTTTATATTTGGAGTCGGATTGCAGTAGTTTTAAAGAGGAGTTCTTTTTTTCTTCTTCACACGTACTAGGCGAGACGGACCGAGGCAACGTTTCAACCTTTTATTTTTCTTTTCACTATGAAATCCCGTAAACTTTGTAGGATTAACTTCAGGAAACCTGTGAAGAATTTTTTTTTCTCAAAAAATTTTTAAATATTTTTTTTAAAAATTTATTAGAAAATATGAATTATCAGATGCCAGTGCCTACCTATATTATCACCAAAATTTTAGAAACGAAAAAATCTAACAAAAATGTATATGACTATAGAAGTGATTATATTTAATATAATGAAATCATGTATAACTCTCTCTGCTCACTCTCTCTCTCTCTCTCTATCTTCTCCTCTCTCTCTCTGCTCTCTCTCTACTCTCTCCTCTCTCTCTCTCTCTCTTATAATAGTATATATATATAATATATATACAATATATCATATTATTTAATATATACTATATATATATATAAATATATATATATATATATATATATATATATATATACTAATTATATATATATATATATTATATATATATATATATATATATATATATAATATATATAATATATATTATATATATAATACATATAATAGATATAAATATATATAATATATATAAATAATAAAGTTTTTAACTCTTAAAGTTTTAAAAGTAAAAGTATTTTGATTATTATTGATGCTGATATTTAATTCAATTGCAAATCAGCAACTTAACTTATGAGTAGAGTTGCCAAATTTTGAGAGCACTTATTTTATGAATTTTGCCAGGAGGCCTTTTGGAAAAATCCTCAAAGGAGACAAAATATGAATACGGTTTCTTTTACGTTGCCATGACAACCAGTGTTTTTCTAGTAGGCACAAATCGAAAGGCCTCCAGTCAATGATTCATATGAAAAATATGTTTCGGAACATTTTATTTTATTTTTCAATAATTATCTGACTATTTCACCATTTCAAACGTTTAACAAAGGTAACTTGGGATAATAAATTGGATTCTCTTTACAGTTCTTTATTACATTATTCTTATTTTGTATCTTACTTGTCTTATTCTTTTTATATTGGTAATGTTCTAAAAATACTAGTCATATTTGTTGCTTTAAATATATATAGTCATATTTGTTGCTTGTAAATCATAATACAGCTGTTCAAACCTCTCCAATTCACGCTTATAGAACAAACACCTACTACCACTGTTTCTTCACCATAATTTTAACAAGAACCATTTACTTCTTTATATTAAATGAGAGTCTTATCAAATTAAAAATCACCAAAAAGAATATTATTCAGCAACCTTACAAAATTGTGAGTTATTATGTAAAATGATACAAAACATATAAAAGCATTGAAGAATTAAAAAAAGAAAGGTATCTCTTAAAAATAAGAGTCAATAGCAAAACAACAATATAGTTATCCAGTATGTCTATATTTTTGATCCTTGTTAATAAATAAAAAAGTTCATTTCTAAGAGATCCTACACTCTAGACCGCTCACCAAATGTCTCACGCAGAGTTCTATGAAAGCAGACTGAGGCACTCCGAGATATCATCAAGGCTAGGGGTTTTGAATCCTCAGACGGATACTTAGGTAGCAATACCTAGAAAGGATGGGGAGTCTCTCTCTCTTCTGAAGGAAATAAAGAGAATATTTGCGCACCAGTGAGTATAAGGCGAACTACTTAACTTAGCAGAAATGCCTATAAGTCGACACCTTCTCGAGACATCAGCTTTCATTCTAACCCATAATATTGCCACTGAGCTACTACTACTACTACTAATACTACTAATATTCTACGTACTTATCTATATAAAGACTTACGACAAGTCAATAATAAAATGACCATACCATCCCTCATCACTAGCCTCTATACCCACTTCATATTCATCCCTGTCCAGAAATTATCCATCTATCAAGTTCTTTTCTCAATCTTTTGTTGGAAAAGCCTTTACTTTTAACTGCTCCCAGACAATGTTTTCCTTCTATCGACTCTGCCGGCTAATTTCCCTCTCAAACCTATACGTTTGAAAACTAATCCGAACCCTTCTGCTATTTGTGTATGCATCTCTAATTCTCGTTCTCAGACAATTATCTATTTTACAACTATGTGACATATAATATAAAAATTTAATACCCTAATAAATACAAGTAAGATTATGTCAAGTATATATATAAAGAATAATTATCAATTATATAATTTAGATCATCCTATCAAATTATTATAGCTGGAATGCCCCTTACATATCAGATTAATAAATTAATATTAATTATTTAAATTAATATACATATATTATATTTATATATATTATATATATTATATTAATATTATATATAACTATTATATATATATTATTAGGTGCTTGACACAGGGGTAATCCGTATATGACTTAGGTATTATTGTAATGCGGGTGCATGCTTAAGCGAAAGGTAAGTAAAAGAAAAAATTTTTGTACAATTGTCAAGTAATATCTAAGGAAAAATTTTAATGAAGTATATAAGATTCTCGATAATTATAATTTTCTCTAAGCGCGAGTAGTATATATATAGTAAATTAAGTTAATTATATATAATGATAAATATATATATATATATTATATATATTAGATAATAATAATATATTATATATATATATATATGATATATATATAATATATACTGAAGCGAATTACTCTTAATAGTATATATATATAATTATTATATATATATATATATATATATATATATATAATATTATATAATAATTTATATCTATATTATATATATATATATTAATATATAATATCATAACTAAGACCACAATATACTAAAATGTTGCAATAATTTTATATATAGACATTTAAGCTTTACTATTTAGGCAATCTCCAATAAAATAGGACATATTATCAGTACACACAAGATTTTTTCGATATTAAATTCTTGATTTATGATCAATACATTGAATTGGCTACTTATCTTAAAATACGCTACATACTATGATCCACTACTGTGTTAAGTTACAGTTTCTACTATTTCCAGTGAGAGATGAGCAGGATCGTTCGCAACCGGTGCGGCGAACCGGAAAGGAAAATGATAGT
>JABUQX010016355.1:2500-20000 GCA_015478945.1 Trachelipus rathkii | reverse complement strand
GACACCCTAGGACCAAGGCGCATGAACCCTAATCGACGTAAGTAAAGCTACAATAAGATAGCAGTGTAACGTCGACGGCTACACAACGTAACTCTTTAATCGACATTTGACTTATTCCTGACTGTAAGACCGAGCATTCACTTACATACGCAGGTAAATAAAAGAGGAGTAAGGCTACAACATGTACCCTATTCTTATTCGGACTTATCACGAATTATTATCTGTACAACGTGACATTATTCTTGTTTTCCCCAAGTGCTTTGTGACCAAAAACCAAATACCATAGAAAGAGTGAATAAACTAAATTAAAAGGATGATATGAAAGATGCAATATAGAAAATAAGATAGAATGACTAGAAATGATCTAGACCAACTGATCCATTGAACCTGAATCGATGAATATAATAATATCACTGATAACAAATCTATAAAACATAATAAACTACTATAACTAAGATCTGTCCTCAAAACATACTGTAACGATATAATATCTTAATACATATATACTTCAAAAGAATACAATCTCAAAAATTACTACTTATCATGTGTGTGTGTACCGTTGAGTAAGTGTCGAATGTGAAAAAAACTGTAGAAAACAATACACATTGTTAATCTGGTGTTAGTGATGACAAAGCAAATGATGCAAACTGTGTGTGTGAGTAGTGTCGTGTGAATGTCGTGTGCAGCATGACGTTATGAAAGGACATAAGTACCATTAAGTTAATTAATGAAAAAAAAATAATAACTTGCATGCATGCATTAGAAGAAGAAAAACAAGATAAATTACCCAAACTATGATAGACGGTCACCACCCCCGAAAGGTCCCATATACATGCCCTTAAAGAACGATTTGAAAACAAATTGAAGAATTAATTTATAATTATAAAATTTATACTAAAATTTAAATTAAATTCATTATATTAATCATATTAATTAATTAATAGTTTAAATTATCGCGATATCCAAGAAGTAGTCAGACCTTTATTTTAATCGTTTTTCAATTGTGTTACATTGAGCATTGCGTTGTAAATACAAAAATGAGATATATTTATATTAATAATAAATAAAATATAATCTAAATCAATATATTAATTGGCTTACTTATTTATGATAAATATGTTGAGGTCTCATAGGACTGTAATTATGGTATGCCCGAATTACCCAAGTGAGAATAAATTCACAAGAATATACTAACCTGTGAAAATACATGATATAACAATAAGGTAGTACATTATAAGAAATATATGATACTAATAATAGATATACATAAGTTACGACTAAGATACTCGAGTGTGAAATGTTAGCATTGAACTCACATTCTTATCATCTGAAGCTAAAACGAGTGAATGATAATGTAGATGAGCAAGAGCTAACATTAAGTCATATTAAGGTTATTTATGGACTTAACAAAGGTAATACGACAGAGGCTCATACATAATAGTAAAGATATACTAGACTTAAGGCTAAATGATGTATATGTAGCATACTTACTAATCTATAAGTAATTAGTGCGTAGGTACTAGAGCTGATGATGGAATCAAAAAGATTATATCGATGATGATTGTGAGAAGTTGAAGCCTTGTATTAACAGAAAAAATAGGAAATGCGAAAGAATGCATATATTTTGATAATGAATACTTAAATAGTTACACGCAATGCAACCATAGGCAGAGATAATGTATCGTATACTAAGTCCTACCAAATGAGCCTACTTTGATAGTTACCACTATAGAGGATGTGAGTTATCACAGTGAGGACAAGAAATAATGAAAACAATAGCCTTAAGTGGGTCGGCACGGGCAGAAGAACGCAGTGATATGTATGTAACATGTAGGACTTGAATTGGTACCATAACTCAGACAGTAGTTTGAGCACATGGATTCAGAGTAATTGCACGCCGTAACCACTGTGATTGTCTGATTTGTCATAGTATGCAACATAGAGACCTTTGGAGTGTTGTACCTGTTTAACTATAGAGAAGCTCACGCATTAAGTCACCTTGTCCACACGCACGTACTATATATGGTCCATAATTTGTGCTTGCCGAACTAAGTATGGACTTAGATTTCCTATCTAGTCAATGCAAATTGTTAAACAATCAATGTTGAATGATATCGAGTGAACAAGTCACATATATTTTATTGATAAAAATTAATTATATACATAAAGAACTCTTAAAAAAAGTATGATATGAAAGAGAAATATAATATTGTTAAGTGGTGATGACTAAGAAAAAGGTAATATCAGTCATTACATGATGTGAGAGTGTGTATCAGTTAGAACATATCCTGTTCGCACGAGAAAAGCGGATACAGTATACATGGTGAGTATCAAGAATGAGATAATTAAGTAACTCATACAACTAAACCCTTTTGGTGAATGTTCCAAATGAAGCAAAAAAACTCTTCGCAAGTCGACCTATCATCAATTAATCGAGTTCCTGCAGAGAGATTACGTCCATATCTCTATCTAAACCTAAGTGATCAAGGACACGACAGTGAAACTATTCTCTGGATAAGAATAAAGATACTAGATCTTAAGTATGAAATCAGTTGACCTACCTTACTATCAATGTCACTTAAATGTAGAACTTAAAATTATAAAAATAGACGTCCTACACAAAAATACACAAATAATCATAATCACGATTAACATATAAAAAATAAAGATGAAAAATAAAAACTGAGGAACTAACATATAAATCTACTCATCTCGAATGCAACACCTATTTCCCCACTCGCAAATGCATACATGAGAGAGATTTGAACCCGGATAAGGCTGCTAAAATCAACATATTAACAGTGCGAATAGACACAAAGAGAAGTAAGTTGAAACAGAGATGTGATACGAGCAACACTCCACTATGAACAGACTAACAATGAAAGAGATTGCTCGAGATCGACCATTTACTTACTCGGAAGAAATAGAGAATGACATGTGACAGAGCTTTGATATGTGTATAGCAGTGGAAACTCGCCAGATAGTCAAGATTAATATATCAGACCTCCCTAGGAGAGTGAGTGTGTTGTGTAGGCGATGCGGAACGCGTAACTAGATAATAGGCTGATATCCTGGCAATTGTCCGTAAGAGATAGTGTGGAATTCGGCTTGGCTCTCAGGTGGCGTACCAGAGACTCAACCTTGACACCGGACATCGACACTATGCACTGAACTCTGTCGTCAATCTCAAAGAGAGAAGATAAAAATATGCTACTATTTAATATTTCCTCGCCACGTTGAGACCAAGAGTAGATTGTCTATTATGTCAGACGGAATCGCGCCATATGATGCAGTCAAGCTGCGCGCTCCATGGCCACTACCCGCGAGAGTAATTCATAATTATACTCCCTATACAGGGTCTCATGATTCGACCAGATCACAGTCGATCGTTACCATAACACATTGGACCTACTTAATAAATTCTACGCCAACCTAGATCGAGTAATTATATAAGTGGAATGATCCTCTATTAGTGATATAATTATCTCATGACTAACATATACTACATAGAGACTATGCACATAACTCAATCCAAAGGGATTAGTTGTAAGGTACAATATTAATTAGGTCGTCAGTGTGTCTCTTTACTCATATCACACACATTGGATTATCAAATAGCTGTATTAATTCCTCATCTCTTATCAAATTAAATATTCAACTATTTAACAACCTGACACTCTCAATAATGGCTTGGCTCTAGTGTCAAATGATCTCATCACACATCTCCTCTCTATAGCATCCATATAATCAATACGTTGTGCTATATAGTCTGCACAGAGAACGATGAACTATAAGAGAGAAAGCACTATTAATCACTATATAAACACATAAAGGTTAAAAAACTGACTACTACCATGCAGCCAAGCTAAAGACGAATAATAGGCTAATCAAAAGAATATACGAAATAATAATATTTAATCATATCTCAAACAGCTACAAAACATAAGGAATTATAAATCCTAGCAACAACAGCCCTCTACCTATCTAGTGAAATATACACAAATAAGACTTTTACTTAATCGGACATTATTAAAGATTCCTCAATATATTAATAAAAATACCCATAAATTATAATATATAATATTAAATCTTAAAAATCTTAAGTAACTCAGTTCACATATTATGTTCCAGTGCTCGCCCATAAACTTTTATAAAATACAAACCAAGTGCTTTCTGAAATTATAAACCAATTATAAATCCTTTACTCTACTATTTATCTATACGTTATTTCAATTACCATCATTAAAATTACAAAACTAATCTGCAACGACAATGCTTAATACAAAATTACTTATACTATAAACCTCTCGATTGCATCTCACAACACATACTCACCACTATATAATCTAACTAAAGGTTAATACATATTATACGGTACCCCTCTAATACATAAAAACTCACTACCCACATATAACAATAAAAAAGAATATGAATCACCCCGAGTCAATCATAATAACCTACACACTCAACTCACTAATATAACTAACTCACTTAATACATACGGCTCACCTCCAAATCTACCATATACTTAATCAAATTATACTAATAAAACTAAATTAATACACTATAATCATCACTTTAAATATATAAATTCAATAAAAGGCCATCATATATAAATCAAATAATAACTATCAAATATATTATAATTTAAACCATAGAAACTCACTAGTATCGATCAAATATATATAGTAAACCAATAAATGAAAACCTAATATATAAATATATCGTGAACTAAAATAACCTCAGTTAATAACTAAACTAATAAATAAATTAGATATAAATATAAATATACTTATAAAAAATTAAATATAGCATATAAACATTAAGCATAGTAAAGATATTCAAAAGTATACGTTAAGAACATAAAGTGTGTAAATACCTATGACGGGTAAGTCTGTGCTAGAGAAATAGTAGTATATGTAAGCATTCGCAATATCATATGGATTTGGAAAAAATAGATGTAAGAGTAGTGAGTGTTAATTAAACAAAACCGTTCTAATGAGGGAAAACCACAGATACCAGTTAGTAAGCTGGCCGAGATTGAAGAGGACGAGTCGAACCGCCTCACCGTTTCAGTACACCATTCTCACCAATACCTATCAAGAGAGAGTGATATAAGTATTAACTATATACTTGATACTAATATGACTAATACTAACACTAGATAGTTATAATACAGATAATATTCGTTCTATAATTCTGATGTATTATATAATCGTAAAAGGTGGAGAGTAAATTACAGCTATATCATAATTATTATGCTTAGATGTATTTTAGTACTCACACATAAAATATAACGAGTGTGCGTGTAGAGCAGCACAGATTTATAATGAACTATACGTATAACTATTACAATTGCATGTGAAGAAGAATAGACAATATTGCCAGTGACAGGTAATTATGAGTTGCTGTGGGTATAAATTATGTAGTCGAAGAGAGGATGAGCTCACCGTAGCAATTACACAAATACATGTTGAACATTCTACACAACTATAGATACTTATGACATAAATAATCATCTTACAATGACGATAGCAGATGTAGAAAATACCTTACAATAAATTATATGTAAATTCAATAAGGATAATAAAGAGTCATTTAACTAAGCAACAGGAATAACCGAATAAACAAATAACACCAATATACATAATACAAATAACAATAGAAGACTTAACAAGATAATACTAATATAAATGACAAAGAATAATGAGCTAGTTAATCATATAGTATATATATATAATTAGAGTATGAAGTTAGCTATAGAATAATGAATAGAGCTTATTAGATAAATAATTGAATTACAATAAAAGATATTAACAAAAAATAATATTGATGATATTTAAACATAATAATAGTGAAATAGCATATGCACCATGAAAATTCAAATACAAATGGGGGTGGGGGGGAAACAAATCCAATATATAAATAGATACAATAGTCGAATATATATATATCTTATATAACTATAATAGCGAGTTATAGAGATACATGAGTATATAAATATGTAAACGTCATGACGTAATCTCCTTGCGCTAATACTAAATTCATGAATATTAGATCGTGAGATAAAGGTTAATTGAAACGTAATATATAATAGAAAAAATGAGATATCTGTATAGTACACAAATATACATAAAATACAACAAAAGCTAAGATACAGATACCCACATAAACTACTAAAAGTAAATAAAAATACGAAAGGTTCGATCATAATTCTCATATAATATAATATAATATGATATCTCCATGTAATATAATATCTCCATATAATATCGATAGAGAAATTCAATTTACTATACGTGTCGACTCTGGTATTAGAGATTATTTATGAATCGTCGAAATATAATGCGAACTATGAAGAGAGATCTGAAAACAAGAGAGATAATCAGTAGAAGAGATAAATATAGTAAAGGTAATGAGGGAATAATAGATCAATATAAGTAAAAAAAGAAAAGCAGCAGTTTAGAAATAAAAAAAGAAGACTTAAGATATAGTAGAAAAAAAAGAAGCGTTAACTAATAAATGAGATATAAAATATCATATCGACTGAATCGAGGTACACACGACTATCCTACATATGAGTGTGTAAGTTATAATATAATTACATTAAGTGATCATAGAAAATGAATTGAAGCAAACGTATTACGTAAATCACAACAGTTAGTATACACTGAAAATTATATATTCTGATTATTTGAAACGATTTATTGTATTTCTTGAAAGTTGCAATAGGAGAAGCCGAGATAGTAGCACAAGTACCATAGCTAACGATCTACGGAATAAAATATATTATACAATATGCAATAGCACTAAAGGTGAAAGCCTACTACAAGACTGACAGTGAATATAAAATCGTAAGTTTGCTAAACAGTATAGACTGAGATTGATACATCAATAATAGTGAGTAAAGCATAGATAGTAAAAAATTGTGAGTTAGTACTCTCAGCTTACTGATACGATACTTACATTAAAGGTGTACCATATAGTTCAGTCATACCTCACCGTAGTTAACAATGATTATAAATAGTGAGGAAACCTCATATGAGCTCTTGAGTGATAATAAACTGAAGGTAATGAGAAATTCCCATATAAAAAATCTAAACAAAATGTGTCTAGGATAACAATTAGTGAGTAACCATAATCTTTTACAATAGTAGGCGCTAGTATAGTATTAATCAGAGTGTGAAAAGAAATAATAATAATTATAAATAATATGAAAGGCCAGCCACTAGACATGGAGTATATGATAGAGAGTATGATTATAGTCGGATAACATCCATTGGGATAAACAGTCTTGGAAGCGTCGAGGTAAAATGTGAGAGAATGATACCATAAATTGAAAGTCACGTTTCGAAGCGTAATAGGAATTACTAACATTGTACGGTAACATGATGCAATTGAGATGAACTGAACTCTTGCGGATCGTATAAGCAACGAAAAATTAGAGAGATATCTCTAGACAAAAAATGGTAAGAGAATTAGTAGTTAAGAGCGTGAATATAACAACAACCGAGGATGTAGCACCATATGGAGATGAACACAGAAGAAAAACTAGGCCGAGAGTCTTGTAACAATCTACATTAAATCAAAATGAGGGAATCTGAGCCCAAGTATTACATAAAATTACAATGTCTATGACTAGAAAAGAAAATACTGCGAAGCGATTAAATTGATATCGAGATCTAGTATCATATAGAGACCATCAGATAAAGTCGCCGAAAAGGAGAGTTAGTCCACTAGATAGTACACCTCAAAAGTAGAGAGAAGAAAGGTGTCAGACCATGAGTTGAATGCAATAGGATAGAATTATTTAAATCGGGTAGGTTTTTGCTATGAAGTAATATAGTAATAATATGATGGAATATAGACGATATCTGTCACAACCACTGGGTGTCACGCTACAAGCATCATTCCACGATAAGAGTGACAAACCCATGACATAACCAGAAAAATGGGCCGGTATCGAAGTTGCATAGAAGAAATCATATATGGAGAAGGTGATAGAATGTCCCGGCCATCAGCCAAGGGTGAGACTACCGCATTGAACATTGAAGGGATATGGGCGCTGCATATGGCGTAGAAGCTTATTTCCGAGTAACATTGTCGACCAGTTATACTCACTTATTTTATAGATAGTTAAGTATGAGAATGGCCCATAAAAGGTGTACATAAGGGTAATCAGGCCACCTATATCTAATATATTCATTCTACTCTATGCGAACATGATTTCTTCATATTTATACCTATTTTTTAATGTCCGGTTATATATGTTAACGCCACCCTTGTCCATTTATCCTAGATACCCTTGAGGCGGACGATATCAAGTATGTAGTTGAATGAATGATGTTATAATGTATATGATAGTATAGGAATTTAATGGATGACTTAGAAATGTGAATGAATGTTGTGATGTTGTGTATATTGATGATGATGAAATGAATGTTGAAATGATGAATGAATGATGGAATGGTGAATGGATGATTATAAAATAGATAGTAAAAATATATAATAATACTATATAATATTAATATAATATATATAAATTAATATAATATATTTATATAATATATTATTATATAAAAATAAAATATAAAGATTACAAATATTACTTTATAAATTAAATAATAATACTTTCTTAAATAATAATAATAATGATAATAATAATGTATAAAAATAATTATATATATTATAGGGTGTTATTTAAATACTAATTAGATGTCAATGAACATATGAATAAAAAGATTCGGTATCTTAAAGTTTTCATTAAATAACTTTCACTTTCAGATTTTTGCTTTAAATAATTATAAATACAATTAAACTATAAAATTAAAATCTACGGCTATATTCACCAGCTTATCATCGCTATTCTAGTTATTTTTGTTTCATCCTATAATATATAAAATGTCTTCATACCTCTAATAAATATTTTCATAATTTATATTGTTCATTGTAGTTTTGCCAAATGCGAATTATGAACATGATAATTATAAATCTATTTATGAAACTTATAGAAAATATTCCGAAATGAAAGTAAATATTGTCTAGTGTGAGCTAGTTTGCCTTACCTGTATAAAATAGATTTTCAAGGATTAACTCTAAAAATGATTCTGTAAATATGCTAATATACTTAATGCTACCCTATATACTATAAGTGTGACGTATAGTTGTACTCCCATATTTATGAAAATTTATAGAGAGAAAATTATATTTGTAACATCTGTACTCGTGCATCCAATATATTCCTCTCCAGTTTAAGACTTATGAAGAACAAACTAACTGTAAGTATTAAAATATCGCAAAAACTTAGAATTATGCAATCTAACTATAATTACATGGCATATTATATGGTATATATATACTTATACATATATAATAATATTAATATATAATATTATCATATATATATATATACTATCACTATATATATATATATAATAGTATAATATATATATATATTAATATTAATATATATATATAATATATTATCATAATATACTATATAAAATATATACTTAATTATATTTATATATATTAAGATATATATTAATATAATATAATATATATATTATATGTGCAGGTAGTTAATTATATGAGAAATATTTTTTGGTCATAAATTATATTTATATACATACTACTTATATGTAATGATATTCAGTTCATGTTTGAAAAAACTTCAAACTTGTGATAGGATATTTCTCATAAATTAACATTCAAAATCGAAAATTTCATATTTTGAAGGAACCTTCAATAAAAAATTAGTATTTGAAAATAAACTATTATTCATGCCACTTATTCTTATTTCCTACTCTATTCCTATTTATTTTGTCCCCGGTGATACTTTTTCCGACTATTTTTTTTTTCCTCTCCTCCATTTTCTCTCTCTGTTTCTTCCCTCTGGCTCTTCCGTAATTTTTCATATTAACTCAAGTGCTTGTTAAACTACCCCTGAACAATCAATTTTTTTAACTGTGAACTTGACATATATCATTTATGAAAAATATCCTCATGGATAGTTGGCCATATATTTTGATATAATACTTACAATAGATAACCGCGATAGCACATCTTTTAAAAGATATAATGCGGTAAGCCTGATGAACCTGATTGAGTAATTATATGGAGTACAACATTCTTTAAAGTAATAAAAAATTAAGAGCTCATTAAATCCTAAACTTATGTAAAGAAGTTGATCAGTAACATGGTTGCCAACTTATCGATGCTCGAGAGAAGTAAATAGGATAATAAGAATAACTCTATTAATTGATATATTATAAGCTGCTGTCGTTGAAGCTGAAAACGGATTACACAAAATAATTAGATTAATTATAATAATTATTAAAACTATGAATAATATTAATTATTGTTATCAGTAAAGTATAAAAGTGATACCTACCTCTATTAAAAAAGTTTTTACTACAATTAGTTAAAAAACATTAATTCTTGCAGTAGTTTTCAGGGCTTTCTCTTATTAGTTAGATCCTATAATAACTTAATGACAAAATATATATGAACGATCGTTGAGGACACGAAGTCTTCAGACGATGAATTTTGAATGAGAGATCCACCGACCGACACGAAGTCTTTAGACGATAAATTTTGAATGAGAGATCGACCGACCGACACGGAGTCTTCAAACGATAAATTTTGAAATAGAGATCGACCACTAGGGAATTAATTTTCTTATATTTATACTATCCTGTAGTATCCAAGATGTTGATGAGCGAAGTCTCCTTTTGACTCCTTTTCCCATGAAATAATTTCACCATAATAAAAAATTTATTTCAAATTTCCTATTGAATAATTTTAAATGGAATTATTCTTAAATTCTTTAAATTTTGTAAAAATAAAAATATTTCAAAATGATATAATTTACCTCCTTTCGTGAGGCACTCAATCTTGAAGCTGATGGTACATTTAACATTACATACTTTTCTATTTAGAAGGAAAACCGGGCTTTTCCTTTAAACTAAAACGTTAATTTTCAACTTTCCTCAACCGGAATCAAAGAACTACTATCCGATGAAATAGTATCTCCAAGATGAAGATATGATGATGCTTCTTCTAAATGAGTTTTTAATTGCTCCCCAATTGTCATCTTTTCATCATCTTTAATCGCTAATCCTTATTTGCGCCTTTAACTTCTTCCTCTATCTTTCTCTCAAGTTCTTCTTTATCTTCTTTTTTCTTTTTCTTATAAAATTCATTCGATTCTCTATTGACGGGTATTCCGCTCTTCAACGTACTTTTCACTAACTCTAAATCACTCAACCTTTTCAATTGTTTAGATTCCATTCCTCCTGAACTTTCTTTGAGAGTTTCAGAACCTTCCAAATAAATCTCCCTCTTCTTTTCACTTCTCCTTTCAGATAGTTGTTCAAGGATCCTTTCCCTTTTAATTTTCCCAGAATTTAAATTTTCTTCTTCTTTCGACTCATCTAAGGACTTACCTTTAGGCACTTCAATTGATTCAATTTTAGTTTCATTAGCAGAATTAATTATTGAATCTTCAACTGATGTGTCCATCACTTCAGACTCCTTTACTGATTCATCACCTTTTGAAACTTTTTCTAATGAACTATTGTTCCAACTTACAGAATGCGCAAGACTATAACTTAGAATCCCTCTCAAAATTGATTTACAAAGGCCAATATGACATTCCGACTCAAGAAGTCTTCTCTTTTTAAATCACTTTCTCCAATTAACTTTTCATATAAGCCTTGATAATGAAGTTTCTCCTTTCTTAATTTCTTTATAACTGATTTGAGAAACTGAATTTCATTTTCTGCTGAAATAAATTCTTCTCTCGTAATCTGTTGAACAGAGGCGGTATCTTCTTTGCATCTTCATTTTCCAATTGCAGCAACATCTTCAGTTGTGCACTGAGTTGCTGTAACTTCATTTCTGGCTTCATCTAAATCAATTTGGAAATTGTGTAATTTTCTTTTGAGCTCTACTATTTCAAAATATGGCTTGAATTTTTTCACACTTGGAAAAGAATTCAGCATAAAAAATTTTTTAAGTTGTTCCTGAGTACCACATGAATCTGCCAAATGATTCCTTGACTTTTCAAGTTCTTGAATTTGACACTCAAATTCTATTATTTTTCTTGAAAGGTAATCTGTCTCTGACATTGTCAACTTCTTGTCGTTCTCCTATGTTTTTATTCTCTCTTGTAAATCTTTCTATAAATTTTTATTTTCTTCATCCTTCACGTTTAAGGACTTGCGTAAACTTTCATTTTCCGCAGACAACTTGTTTATTCTTTCAGTAAGCTGAGAGGTTTATCTTAACTATCTCTCTTTTTTTTCTTGTGATGTTCCGATCCTATATTTTTCTTCTTTTTTTGTCTGGAAGCTGCGTACTTGCGTCTGTCGCACCTTTGATATTACCTATCACTAGATCGTATATAGCATCAAGCAAGGTTATCGCTTCAACTCGTCCTGAATAATAAGGCATGTCGACATCAATCATGGCTAATGGAACGTCTGTGATTGTATTATCAATCAGCATTCTTTGCTGCTTCTCTGGCAGCTTCTCTTTATCTTGCTGCTTCTCTGGCAGCTTATCTTTCTTTCTTTATGAATTTCTTGGCTTCTTTTCCCTTTAAGCCTAATTCTTGGGCGATTTTTGCTAATGAATCGTAATCCATACTTGAATTTTTCAAAATGATTCGAATCTCGATTCTATCTGTTCAATTCTGTCTTCAGTAAACGTTTGTGAATACAATTCTCAAAAATTAATGGTTCTGAACAGATCTCCCAACTATTTGTACTTCAGTAACTTCCAGTTCCACTGTTGGGACAACAAATAACGTCAATTAATTCTCTTCACTTCTTTCAGAAGTAATCCCGGACATAACCCCAATTTATTGTCACAAGATGGGATATCAAACAAATAAAAACGTGACAATCCCCGGAATTCGTTTAATTAAAATAGAAACAAAAGAGTCTATTCGTCTAGGGTGTAATCTACCTCGCAAATCTCAATCTTGGTTACAAAGGTTTCCAAATAATTCATAAACCTTCACGATTACTTCTGATGATTCTGTAAACACACGAATATCTTCAGACTAAGATCAGACTCTCCAGGTTATTCGGTAGTAGAATAAATTCTCTAACAATCTCTTAATTAATCTCTTCAAAAATGGGTCTTCTTCTCAATTCAAAAATATCATCTGTATCATAACAATAGAGGATACACAGTTCTTCTCAAATGAATTCTCAAACAATCTCTTAATTGATCTCTTCAAAATGCGTCTTCTCAATTCGCAAGTACCATCTGTACCAGAAATTGTATTCAATAGAGGATACACAGTTCTTCTCAAACGACCTCGGGTCACGTCCAATGTTCTCACTGGTCAGGTATTCTTAATCACAACGTGTAGTTTTTCTTCTAAACAATAGCTCCTATATTCACTACTCACGATAATCTTGCTGATTAATTCTTGCAAAAGTTTTCAGGCTTTCTCTTATTGGTTAGATTAATATAATAACTTATTGACAAAATATTTATGAACGATCGTTGAGAACACGAAGTCTTCAGACGATGAGTTTTGAATGAGAGATCCACCGACCAACACAGAGTTTTCAGACAATAAATTTTTAATGAGAGATTGACCGTGTGGGAATTAATTATCTTATATTTATACTCTCTTGTAGTATCTTTAGTCTCTTTTTCCCATGAAATAATTTCACCTTAATAAAAAAATATATTTCAAATGGAATTATTCTTAAACTAATTAAATTTTGGAAAAATAAAAATATTCCAATATAATATAATTCCGCCTCATTTCGCGAGCAAACTCAATCCTTGACGCTGCTGTACTATTTAACATCACCAATATATATATATATATATATATATATATATATATATATATATATATATATATATAATATTAATATATATATATATATATAATATATATATATAAAATATATATATATATATATATATTATATATAATATATATATATATATAATATATACTATAGTATATATATATATCAGGGTGTTTCAAAAAAAATCATCACGATTGAAAAGGAGTTATATGAAAAACTACTGAACATGTTGAAATCTGCGATTAAGTTTTATGTTACACATACTAAGCATAAATCATTTTTCACATACCAAAATCAAAGGTGCTCGAATATGCTCCACCATTGGATGCACGCATTATGTCCGTACTGATAGATCAAACTTCCCCAAAACCCTTGCCGAGCATGTCGCATTCCCACTGCTTCCACGGCTGCTTGTTGTGCGTATCTTCCAGTTCCGTTAAAGTTAGCGGCTGAGATACACAGATACGCATAAAAAATTACGCAAACTAGCCAGCCGTCGAAGCAGTGGATGCAGATCATACTCGCATGCAACATGTCGTAACATATAATACAAGCGTTCTGACTAGTCTTGCTACTGTAACAGAGTACAGACATTGCCATGCATCCCAAATGGTGACATATTGGCACCTCTTGATTTGTATGGAAAAAATATTTATGCTTAGTATTCAAAAAGAATCATCCGATTTGAAAAGTTTATTATCAATAAACTCTTTCAAATCGGATAGATCTTTTTTGAAACACCCTGTTAATATATATATATATATATAATATATTATAATATATATATATATAATATTAATTATAATATATATATATAATATATATATATATATATATATATATATATATATATATAAAATATAATATTATATATAAAAAATAAAAAAAAAATAAATATAAAAAAATAAATAGAAATAAAATATCAAATAAGTATAAATTAGTTAAAAAATATGTATTAAATAAAAAAAAACAATATATAAATTTTAAAAATAAAATAATATGTTAATAAAAAATATAATATAAATAATAATAAAAAAATAAACAAAAATAATAATATACAAATAAATATTAATAAAAATAAAATAAAAATTATAAATAAATAATAATATAATATATATATATAAAGTATAATCTTATAAATACTATATATAATATATATACTAATATAATAAATATAAATATAAAAAATTATTATATATATAATATATATACAATAAAATATAATATAATTATATATAATATATATTATATATATATATTTTATATATATATATATATAATTTATAATATAACTATATATTATATATATATATATATATAATATGATATATATATATATATTATAGTTTATATATATTATATATACTTACAGTATATATTATATAGATATTATAATTATATATATATATATACAACTATAATATATATATATATATATAAATATATATATATACATATATATATATATCATAATATAACTATATATTATATATATATATAATATATTTAATATAATATATATTATATTATATATATATATATTATATATATATATATTAGTTATACTATATAATATAGTATATATATATAATATAGATATATAATATAATATTAGTATAATATATATTATATATAGTATATATATCACTATATATATATATAACATATATATATCATTATTCTATAGCTATATAATATATAATACTTAAATATATATATATTTATATATATATATAAGGTATATAATTATATATACAATTACTATATATAATTAATATATATAATATATATATAATAATATATATATAAATAGCTATATTATATATATATAATATATAATATATTATATATATAATATATATTTATTATATATATATTTATATATATAATTATAATATATATTATAATAATATATATAAATATATATAATATATATATATATATATATATATAATATATATATAATATATTATATATATATATTATATATATATATAATATATATATATATAATATAATATAATTAATATAATATATATATACTATATATATATATATAGTATATATATATAATATATATTATATCATATATATATAATATATATATATATATATATACTATATATAAATAATAATACATATATACTATAATACTAAATATTCATGTAATATACTGCTTTACAGCAAACCGCACTCAAATTTATTGACAAATAATACTCCTTGTGTGATTCTATCACTTATCATGATTAGATCATGTCGCTCGCAGACGACAATAGGCAAGTGCGGTTAAAACCACTGGCACGATAGAGCTAAAAAGATACGTACAATAAGACTGCCTATTCGTTCAAAACCTCAAGCCACCGCAATCTTCATCACACACTCAGTCACAAACGCAACACATGACCCATGTAAAAAAGAACACTGTAACTGGAGAACTATATTTTTATTTTGTAGAAACTTGCCTTTAGGGTAAACGCGCAGCTTAATATGTATTATAAAAATACTCCTTGAGTACCAGGAAAGATCCCGAGCCTCGCCGACGGAAATAGTTGAGTGTGATTGACCACTTGGTCAACCGATTGAGCTAAAAGAACGCACAATAAGGACTGCATTATGTCAGTCAGATACCTCCCACCACGCAATCTCCGCTCACACTCGGATTCCAAAGGCAACACCAACCCATGATAAGGAAACCACCATAACCGGAGAATATACTTGCATTGATGTAAATACTGCTTTTAGATAAACCGCAGCTCAATATGTGTTGATAAAAATATTCCTTGAGTGATTCTACACTTACCAGGATTAGATACTCTCACTCCTTATTGTTTGAGAAGAGGGAAATACCCTTTCCCTTTTCTTAAACAATTAGCTCTTCTTACTCTTGAACACTATTTTTTCAATTTTAACAACTTACATTACAAACAAACCTCTGGACTTAGTATGGGATCCCCTCTTTCTCCCATTCTTAGTAACCTATTCATGGAACTAATAGAACATTTCTTCATATTAAACCATCCTCTTCTCTCAAACACAACCTAGCTTCGCTATGTTGACGATATATTTGTTTCTACACTTTCAACAAATGACCCCACTTTCATAATCAATTTCATCAACTCCATCCACCCCAGCATAAAATTTACCATGGAACCCTCTAACAACAAAACTTTACCTTTCCTCGACACCCTTCTTACTTGGAACAACAGTCCCATTTTTCTCTACAGTGTCTATAAAAAACCCACTTTTAACCCCTCCTTGTTCTCTTCTCACACCACCAACACAAAATCAGGTGTTTTAAGATCATTTTTCCTTAGAGCCTTTAGGATATGTACTCCTCCTTTCCTACAAAACGAAATCAACTACATTTTTAACACTTTCACTAAACACTCATACCCCAAACACATTATATCTCACTCATTTAAACAAGCCAAAAAGAAATTTTACAACCCTCTTATAAAACCCCCTAGCAACACTCTTTCTTACTTACCTATTCTACACATCCCTAATTTCAAAATTATTAAAACCCTTACCTAATTTACTTCGTTTAACCTCCTCCAGCACAACCTCTCTAAAACGTATTTTCAAACCCCCTACTCACACCTTCAATAACATCTCACAATGCGTTTACAAAATCCCTTGCTATAATTGTAATTCCTGTT